>JAJOOS010018470.1:0-14389 GCA_029582725.1 Solanum chiquidenum | reverse complement strand
GTGGTATGGGACGCCATCCATACATTGCACGAGGTATAACATAAGGGTTTCTTGAGGTGAAGGTCCAAGGTAAAGTTTTCATGTTAATATTGTTTAAAGGTGATATAATGACTTACATGATGATTATTCTTGTCATGTATGTCTTTTATGCTATTGTTCATGATATTTCAAAAGTGGCATAATGCATAGTTTCTAACCAAAATGTCCCTTTTTAAAGCATGTTTTGCATGGACATCATACTTAGTACTTAATTGTGCTAATTCCATATTTCTCTATTTTCTACTAGTGTAGGTTCCGGAAAGTGAGCGGGTTCTATAGTAAGCTTGGAACTTGAAGTTCTTCCAAGATCTTGTGGTATGTCCTCATATGTCGAGGACAAGACTTTTCTATTCTAATTTTATGATAAGGTTCTTGTAGTAGACTTAATAGACTTCTTTTGACTGTAAAGGGCCGTGTCCCTACTTATGTTTTGTGATTGTGTCTAAGATGGTCATGTGAGAGTTAGACTTCCGCTGTGTGTTTTTAAAGTTGTTTTAATGAAGTTTAAATGTGTGGATGTAAATAAGTTTTTCATTCCGCACTATTTTCATTATTGAATGCAATGAATGACTATGTGGCTCGTATATGACCCCTTCGGGGTCGAATACGCCATGTTACGACTAGGGGGTACTCTCGGGTCGTGACAGAGATATTATAACACTTCGAAAATTGGTAAGTTGAGTTGGAAAGAAAAAGCTACAGAAAATGTGTTGGTGCAGGTTTGTACAAACCTACCTACAAACCGTAGAAGGACCTATGAGCCATAAGTAGGCAATAGTGATTAAGGTTCTGGAAAAAAAGTAAAACTTGAAAACTCCTAGATGAGTTCGTACGGACCAACAGGACGGTCTATAGGCAGGTGTACGGGCTGTAGGAAGTGCTCGTAAGTGAGATTACACTAGGTGAAATTTTGATGGAACTTGGGTCTAAGGTTTGGACTACAGATAGTACAAGGTCCTACGATCCGTAGCCTAAGGCTCATGGAAAGGGGTATGGACTTAAGGAAATTGTGATAATTGGTCTTACGGATAGGGCCTACGGCTCGTAGAGGTTTCGATGGACCGTAAAGGTGGTATGCTGGTCCTTGATAAGAAAGTTGACTCTCCAGTAAAGTCATCTACGGATGACCAGGACGGTCCGTAGAGGCTTGTACAGACCATAGGTGGGTCCGTAGGTGCTTTCCGATAATTTTAAGTTCAGAGTTATTTGGATCTTTTTTATCCTTTTAACACATAAATTATGTCGTTTCTAGACTATTTTAAGGTCCTATAACTGATTTTACTCTTCAAATTTTACTCATCCTTCTCATTCACTCAAAAATTCCTCAAGGTCTTCTTCTCCAAATTCTCTCTGAGGATCTCAAGGAAAGTTTTATGATTTTTCAAGCTCCAAGCTCTCTTTTCCAATTCAAGGCTTAGATTCATCAAGGTATATATGAAACTCATCAGTGCATTTGTTTCCATTCATTAAGTCCCAAGAAATTCTCTATTTTCTATCTTATGATTTTCCCTAAATTATAGGGCTTATATGATTCAATATGGGTTCTTTAGTTGTGGATAAATTCCTTAGATTTGATTATATTATGCATGCTTTGATCAAATTACATCTTTTCAAATGATTTGCTTATAAACACATGCATTCTGAAGTTTTAAAATTATGCATGCATGAAGAATTGTTGAGACTATGATTTTAGGATGTTTCGATTAAAATATCTCATGTTTTTATGAAATTATGTTTGCTTACGATTGAAGTAATCTATATATAGGCTTTATGAGAATGGGACACATGACATGAATTACTTCCCAATATGCCATCAATGTTTTTGATTATTTTGTTATAGTAGGTCTCGATTAGTATGGAATTCGGAATGCCATCAATGATCATGGATCAAATTTCTTATCAAACAAAGTTCACTACTAGTATGTCAAGTCGGTGTGGTATCCATGACTAAGGGTTCTATGAAGCTATTTTGAAAATTTTATCATGACTTAGATGTTTTTGATTAAGTATCCCAAATAACTTGATTCTGTTATGAAATCATGATATTCTAAAGGAGCTATTCTTATTATTTATGAGTTTTGATGATGAAATGGTATTACTAGATTCTTACCTTTTTAAAAACTAAGATTATGAATATGATATGATTCTTTATATTATTTTCATTGAGAGTTTACTTAGCACCGAGTGGACTAGGGGATTCTGAAATTTCTCGAACTACGTACCTCCATAGGATTGTCCCGAATGGACATTAGCTAGTGGATTCACCTAAGTTTGAACAAACACATTCATTACCTTGGCAAGTAGGACACTCTCTTTTCGGTGTAAGAGGAGAACACTTCGGTTAATAGTAAACATCCCACAAAATATATGTTTTTTTTACCTAGCTTATGTTTTGTACATATGTCATGATTTATATATTACATTGACCTTTTCATGATTTATGAACTAAGCTTATCTGATTGATATATATGTTTTACTTGGTCATGCATTATCATGTCACATGTTTATGCTTATGTATTTTCTCCATATTCAGTACATTCTAAGTACTGTCACATATATTTCTAGTGCCTATATTGTTTCATAATATAGGGTGTGACATTTCTCCATTTGACCGTGACTAGTTGGGTTGATTAACATTTGTTAGCAAATTTCCTCATGGTTCGAGGGTACGACCACTTTATCAGTTTATATTTTTTCTTGTCATTTCAGTTTTTAGACTTATTTTGTGAGCTAGGGTTTGACCTAGCCACACCAATGATTAGTAAAGACTTATGTCAGACTTAATATCACTATTAAAGAACTGCCAAAAAATGACGGGCAGAAAAGCGACGGACTGCGTCACTCCAAAAAGCGACGCCATTTGCCACACTGTCCATCGCTTTTTAATAAAAATAATTATTTTAAAAATTATTTTACAAAAAGAGACGGATGGCATCTCTTAGTCTGTCGCTTTTTTCGCGGATTTTTGCGCTAAATATATATATAATTAATAATTATTTATTTAATATATATAGAGACGCCGTCCGTCGCTTTTTAATAAAAATAATTATTTATAAATTAAACAATAACCACGCTGTCCGTCGTTTTTAATTTATTTTATTTTATTAATTATTTTTAAAAAAAAGTGACAGACGCCATCTCTTAGTCCGTCACTTTTTGGTCAAAATATCTAGTCAAACATTTTTAAAAAACGACGGACAACGTCTCTTAGTCCGTCGCTTTTTAGTCAAAAATTTGGTCAAATATTTTTTTTAAAGCGACGGACAAAGAGACGCTGTCCGTCGCTTTTTTTAAATTATGTTGAACCAAAAAATGGGTTTTCTCCCCATTTCCCCATCTCTCTCTCTCTTCTCTCTTCTCTCCCTTCTCTCTAAAACCAAATTGTTGCGCCATCGCCGCCCCACGCCGCCGTCGCCCTTCTCTCCTTGAGCATTAGTCTCGTCGCTGCCTTGCCCCGTCGGCGCCACCACCCGTTGTCCCCACTGCCTCTGTTCCTTAGCTTGTTAAGGTTAGGGTTTAATTTTAGTTTTTTTTTTAAATTCTAGTAATATTGATTTGTTATAAACTAGTATATTGTTTTAGTTTGATGAATTGTGTTATTCAATTGTTAATTTGTATATTTGATTATTGTTAGTTAGGTAGAGAATTGGGGATTTTTTATTTTAGGATTTTCTTCTAAATTGTTTTTTTTTTAAAAATGATTGTGAATTGAGTATTAGAAGATAGAACTAACAAATAATTAGAAGTTAGAAGTTATAAGTTATAAAGTTAGAAGTTAGATTAGGTGCATTTTCCAATTTTGAAATTCTTGAATTTAGTATGTTTGACGGTTGAAGTTAGAAAAACATTGAATTGTATATGAAAGTTAGATTACTTTGAAGTTAGAAAAATATTGGATAGTATATGAAAGTTGAAATTAGATTAGTTGAATTTTCCAACTTAGAAATTCTTGAATTTAGTAAGTTTGAAAGTTGAAGTTAGAAAAATTGGGGATTTTTAAATATGATTGTAAATTAAGTATTAGAAGTTAGAACTAAGAAATAATTAGAAGCTAGAAGTTAGAGATTAGTTGAATTTTTCAATTTGCCATTGTATTTGTGCTTATATGTATTATATTGTTGTTGAAAATTATGGGTTACTTGAATTATATTCTTGAACTTAGAAATTCTTGAACTTGGAAATTCTTGAACTTAGAAATTCTAGAAATTAGATATGAGCTTGAATTTTTGTAGGATTTTAGAACTTTAATTAGGTTGTGAACTTTAGAAATCTTGAATTATTGTAGGATTTTAGAACTTTATAAGATTGTAAACGTTAACAATCTTGAATTATTGTAGGATTTTAGAACTTTAGGTTGTGAACTTTAGAAATCTTGAATTTTTGTAGGATTTTAGAACTTTATAAGATTGTGACCGTTAGAAATTTTGAAGTATTGTAGGATTTTAGAACTTTAAGTTGTGAACTTTAGAGAACTTGAATTTTTGTAGGATTTTAGAACTTTAGGTTGTGAAACGTTAGAAATCTTGAATTATTGTAGAATTTTAGAACTTTAAGTTATGAATTTTAGAAAACTTGATTTTTTGTAGGATTTTAGAACTTTAAATTGTGAACTTTAGAGAACTTGAATTATTGTGGGATTTTAGAACTTTAAGTTGTGAACTTTAGAAATCTTGAATTATTTTAGGATTTTAGAACTTTAGGTTATGAACTTTAGAAATCTTGAATTATTGTGGGATTTTAGAACTTTAAGTTGTGAACTTTAGAAATCTTGAGTTATTGTAGGATTTTAAACTTTAAGTTATGAACTTTAGAAATCTTAATTTATAGAATTTATGAACTAATTATTAGGTTGAACTTTAGAAATCTTGATAAAATATAGTCTTTATCAACTATTTGTAATTTTGAAACGATTTTTTTGTAATTTTGAAACGAATTTTGAAAGACTTTATAAATCTTTAAATTGTGATTTAGATATTTTTGAATGTTAATTTAAGTTTGTGGTTTTATATTTTGTGTAGCTTCTTTATAGTGTTTTGTGTTTGATTGGGGCTGAACTGAATTGAATTGAATTGAATTGCTTTCGCAGGTGGGCAGCAGAAATTGGCAGTTTCTGCTGTAAAAAAAATGCAGAAAAAGCGACGGACATGGTCCTTTAGTCCGTCTCTTTTCTGGATTTTTCAAATTTTTATTTTCAAAAAAGCGACGGACGGCGTCTCATTGTCCGTCGCTTTTCAAGATTCTAAAAAAACTAAAAATTAATTAAAGCGACGGACGGCGTCGCATTCTTCAAAAAAAAATATTTAAAAAAAAAAAAAAGCAATGCAGTCCGTCGCTTTTGGAAAAGCGTCGAGCCAAACAGCGACGAGATTGACTGCGTCGCTTTTGTCCAAAAAAGCGACGCAATCAGTGGCAAATCTAGGATTTAGAGTCTGTGGGTGCCAAATAAAAGAAAAATCAAAGGAGTAATAATGTAATTAATTTAATTTAAGTCAATAACAATTATAAAAGTAAAATAAAATAATGTGCTAACTGTTTTTCCTTAAAGAAAACGTGCTTGGAGCCCTTTTTTTTCTTAAAAAACGTCTGCAGCAAATTTCTCAAAAAAATAGGTACAAATGAGATTTGAACCCGCAACATCAGCCTTCTAAAGCTTCCCTCCTACTGTGGCACCACAAGTCAGTTTTGTTCTCTAGGTGGCACGCTTTATATTTATATAAATATTATATATATATATATATACCTAATGTATATATAGAGTTTCCGTCGAAGTTTGGGGGTGGCATGGCACCCCCACACCCCTTCATAGATCCACCCCTGGACGCAGTCCGTCTTTTTTGACAATTTTTTAGTAGTGTATGCTTTCGTATTTTCAGTCTTGTATTTATATTCTCTTATGTTGAGATAATACTTTTGAAACTTATTCAGATTTATGATTCATTTCATTTTGGTATGTTGTTATCTTAGTGTCATGCTTATCTCAAGTGGCTTGTTTAGGGTCTATCGGGATCATATTGACCATGTCGCGTCTACAGGTAGTTTAGATTGTGACAGAAGCATCCAGGACAACTCACCACTTTCTAATGCAACTGTTCATAATTGAAAGAAGACTTTTAGCTAGTTTCCTACCGAATAGGATTAGTCCTTTTTGAAAAAATTATTCAATGTAGATATACATCCTCAAAATCAAGGGGAAAACAATGTATTAATGTAAAATTTTGTTTCCAAGTAAGTATGTATTAGCATGATGGTACACTCGACACTACAAGGTTACTCTCGCCATAACAATGAAACAATTACTAGTCTAAGACATAGATTAGTTGTTGGTATCATTGCCTGGGTCACCAGTCGAAGACTCAACCTCCAAAAACTCTTCTTCGAAAGCAGATGCCAAATCTTTGGTATCTAAAGCTTCTTGCACTTATGCTCCAACGTTTCTTTATCCCTCAATATTCGCGGCAACCACTCTACACCCAATACACTAATCTGGGAATGTAGAATTAAATTATGAAATTAGATATGAGGCGAACTCGGCAAAAGGTTAAAAAGGGGAAAATAAGTATGATCGCATACGTTGGTGCCATTCTATGCATAATCATTCAAAAATATGTAGTAACAACAATATCCAGGCCAAGTACTACAACTCCTTCCATCAATTGACTAATAGTTGCAAAGACCCTTGTCAACTTGTGACATTTATCAAATTTTAGAATTAGATATGACAAGCCTAAATTTTTTAAGGGAAACTTTCGCATATAGCCACTCAAAAATATTTTAATTACGTTTCATAACTATAGTTTGCTTACAATTCGTAGCTACATGATATAGGGATGAGAGTGTCGAGCGAGATTGGGAAAGGGAGGAGAGAGACGAGCGAGAGAGGGCACAAAGTGGTAGAGAGGTGAATTGTATATGTATATCAGTTAGATATTTGTATATATGTAACTAGTATACATGTGTATTTGTATATCTGGCGAGCGAGATTGGGAGCGGAAGGAGAGAAGCGAGCGAGATTGGGAGAGGGAGGAGAGAGGGCAATAATTTGTATAATTCGCGGGTACGTTTGTATAATTCGCGTGTTTTTTTATAATTGAGTAATATAAAGTCTGGAATTATACAAATATGATAAAACTCGAAATAACGAATTGATACAAACATAAACATATGAACTTTAAATAGTTATACAAATTATATTATACAAATTACATTATATAAATTATATTATACAAAATCCAAAAACTACACGTTTATACAAACTTTAAAAAGTTATACACAAAAATATTGAATGTATATGGTGATAAAACTGAAAAACCAAAGGAAATCATCGTCATATGCAAATACAAACCATCGTATACGAATACAAATCAAAGAGAGAATTGTTAGTTGTGAATTATACAAATGCGGCTAATTATACAAACTCGAAGTTAACCCACGTTACTAATGGTTAAAAGTTTGCTTAACCGCGTAATTTTCTCTTTTTGTCTTCCTTTGTTTAGGGTTAACATAAAATAAATCATATACTTAGTATTGTTGAATTTTAATCCTACAATAAACTAGGATTGCTTTTATTCCCATATTAAGGGAGAGCAGGCGAGAGTGATTTCTTCACGCGAGACATTTCTGGAAAGAAAATACAATGTACCTAGCTAGAATTTGTCAAATGAATCAAAAGTGACCATGAGATTGATGGTGAAATGCTCAGCTTGATTGAAAGGGAAAGACTTCGTTGCTATCTATAGTGAAACATGTCAAGTATTTGCTGGTTTAGAGATTGATTAATTAAGAGTGTCATGTAAACCAATTCGCATGCTGGTTTCCAAACATCATATATATGTAAATTGGTTAGATGAGAACCCATTCCTTGCACATTTAATTCTCTTTTGACAAAATTTCAAGGATTGTAGAATAAACACTGAAAACTTGTCCCATTCTCAAATGGATCAAGAATGCTTTCATTTACATTGTCTTGTTACTGTTTTGGTAATCCTATATATAAGCCATCTGAAAAATATGCTATTACAAACAAATTCTATACGATGAAAGAATCTAACTCAAAATTAAAGGCATTGAAATCACACCCTATTCCTTCTTATGTAACTTATATTATATAATATAGTAGTAGGTTCCTATATATGACCTAGAGCCTTAAATTTAGTCTTCTGAGCCATATAGAATGTAATATCATATGAAACATATCAAACCTCCGAGCAGGCCGGTTAAGTTCAAAATGTTTCCTCACAGCCCTCATGCCTTCCTTGAGCTTCATGTATTTGTCATCTGGAATAGCCAACAAGATGTCCTTTAGCCTAGGGATATCAGAAATGTTAACCTGTAGTGAGAATGCTTCCCAGTTTAGCACATCACTAAAAGGGAAGACATAATGATCTGATAGCATAACAGGAACACATTCCGCATAAATGGCTTCAACCACTCTTGGGCTAGCCACTTCATAGCCACTAGGGCATAGGCAAAACTTGGAGCGCAACATTTCAGAAGGGTAATCCATGTCCTTAGGCAATTGTTGGTATACACGAAGATGGGAGTCTTTTTCCTTCCAGTGATCAAAGAGGGTTTCCCGGATATGGCCATGAAGTCCACCAGCAAAGAATCCAAGGTAAGGCCTTGAAATGTTTGCTGGTGGAGGAGACTGCAGCTTTGGGGACACTACACCATTGTAAAGATAGATTTCAGGAAGACTGACATCTTTCTGAGGATTGAAACCTTCTGAGGAGTTGGCATTACACAAAACCCTTATTGATGTATTGTACAGGAAATCATTGCCTTTTGAAGTAACAGGAGCCTGATCAAATGCAGACCATGTGTCAAAAGATATAATAAGACATAAACAAAGGTATAGTAGAGTAATAAATTTAGCTCACCCAATCATGGCAAGAAAGCATGAAATGATCAGCTCCATTGGTTCGATTCCAGAATGGGTATTTAGTTGATATAAGTCGCACATAATCAGAGACGTACTGTTTAAGAGGTGCAAGATTATATGAAAGAGGGACGTAAAGAAACTTAACCATCCAAGCTACACTAAAAGGCATGAAATAAACATGGGCTGAATGAGGGTCTCTTGTCCTGAATTTATTGTTACCATATTCCATCTCACTGATGAACCTTCCCTCACTTGCATATATATCTTTACACGGTCCATTATGGACTAATATGAAGTCTCCATCTTCATATACATACACCTTCAACTTCCTCTCCATTTCCTTGTAACTCCTGCAATAATAATATACTTACTATTTACAACATGTACAAATCATATTCAATCATACATACCAATAGTACCTACTCCCAATAAAAAAATAAAAAAGTGTTGCTTACGTGAAATCCAAACGCTTAAAGGCCAAGCCAAATTATACCAAAACCAATTAGCATGACTTTACTCATAATTGGAAACTCAATGACACTAATCTTATTAATTTGTTTTACCTAATTATTTACAGTTACTTTTTCGAGCATCATCATCACATTATTACATATCATAACACCAACTTTCCCGTGCTATATATTCTTCTCAGTGCAAGAGTAACAAACTTTCTAACTTAGACCCTCTTTGAATTGACTTATTTTAAGGCTAGAACTAGAATAATTTTAAAGTACTTTTAGAGTGCTTATAAATTTTAAAAATCCTTAGTTTTAAGCTAAAATGATTAAAATAAAGCATTTCTAAAGTATGACTTTTGCAAAACCATTCCAAACAAGCTCTAATTATGTAGGTTCACTATTAATGTATCAATGGGAAAACAAATTAAAAATCTTTATTATATTTCTTTGTTTCCATCCAAATTGTGTAAAGGCTAGCAAAACCATTTTGTCTGATTTCAAATTTGTGGAAAATAGATCTTCAAACGTATCAAATTAACAGTTACTACTGAAACAACACAATAATTTAGGGAAGACACTATATATCAATCAATATTTTTCATATTTCTATTTAATAATAAATATTATTAAATAAAAAAATATACTAATCCTATTAAAAGAGTAAATTGGTCTTTCAACTTTTTAGTTTAGAGCTACTCACTTTTTCAACAATATAGATATTATGAAAATTAGTTGTTTTTATTTCATTTTCCTATTATACGCTTAATATATTTTTAATATTCAGTAGGGTTGGTGAAAAATCATTTCCTTGGTAAATCAACACTAATTTATTAGTTTATAACACAAACTATATAAAAAAACATTAACTAACTATATATACTATAATTATTTGAATAATAAGATTTATAAAATAAACAAAGAGTTGTGTCCTTACGGTAAAACAAACCTATTTAGAGAAAACACAATATAAATCAGTTATTTAATTTAAATATAAATATATTATACTAAAACGGTATGTTATCTAAAAAAATCCCGTATAGATAAGCAGACGTATTTTTAGGAGCAATGGCCAAAAATTGAGTCAAAACAGAACAATTGCTTAATGGGTTGCTTGAGATTAATAAAAGTTGTTAGGATTCCTCTTATTTTTAGGAGCAATGGCCAAAAATTGAGTCAAAACAAAGCAATTGCTTAATTTGCTAATGGGTTCCTTGAGATAAATAAAAGTTGTTAGAATTCCTCTTACTTTTAATGGTAAAAGAAAAAAGAGAGGATAATATCATGTTACTTATCTATTAGGGAAAGTAAGGAAAATAACTACAAGTGTATAAGAAGTAGTAAATGGTAACGTGAGAAACTAGTCAAACGCGCATCTGTTATGGAGTTGTAAATGTGTGGAGAAAAAAGAAAGAAGAAATTATATTGGAAAGGGTAAATTCACAAGGATAGAAAAGGTTGTTTAGTTTGACAGCCAACAAATAGGAAAGGTTGTTTTGTAAGGGGCACCACAGTCCACAAGCAAAGAAATGAATGATTTTCCCACACAAAATAAAGGCAATCAAGTGCAAAGAAACATTGAGTGTGCGCACTACATGCACATACCATGCGTCAATTACAAGACTTGTACTAATTCTAGTAGTATCTCTATCTTGTGTTCAACTATTTTTTGTTTTGTTTTTTTAAATAGCTTACATCTCAATCACAATCAGTAAAGTATGAAATGATCTAATTTAAAATTACATGATACACTCTATGCCGGAGTTTGGGAAACTATGATTCAAATTTATTTAATTTATTATTATATTATGTAGAAATTAAATACAATGTGTATGTATTCGGGTAATTTAAGTGTATTGATACTTACTCTCATTTTTCAATGTTAAGATGACTAGTTTTCGCGTATCAAATCAATAATATAATGTACAATTATTGTGACAGAAGAAGTAATAAATTAGAAGAGCACATACTTGGAATGTATGCTGTGGTGAGTAACTTAGAAGGAAAGTAGTTATGACTTACAAAAAGTTCCTTCCTTTTAGAGCTTCTGTTAAATTGTTTTCCATGTATGAAATTCAATGAGACTTACTGATAAAACGCGCCTGCATTGCGGTAGATCCCACCAGGGTTCATAGACAGGTTTCCAACACCAGCAGCTTTTCGAATCGCCGCTCTTGCTCGTGCTAGTCCTTCCTCTATCTTATCATCTTTCCTCTGTCGAAAGTTCCAGAATCAAATCCACACATATATAAAATTAAAATGCTCGTCGATAACAAACGAAAACTCAACTTTATAGAGTTTCACATGAGAACAAATTTAAAAGCTTCAAATTATGAATCATTGAATGCAGCTCTATTTACACTGAAAAAACTTTGATTAAGGTTATGCATCCACATGAGATTGAGAAAATCAGTCAAACTTTTTTGGAATATAACGTTTAGCATTAAAGGAAGCTGTATCGATAAAAACAAAAAACAAAAAATTGTCGATGAAATTTAAGGAGGAGCATTGAAATTCACTCACAACAACTGTAGATTTTCTAGGAATCGGAGAGAATGAAGAGTTTCGGTAGAACAAAAGATCGGAAGCGATGGCTCGTGATGGATTTGGATTAGCGACGGTGGCGGCGATCACTTTCTTCTGCAACTCAACGATCGTAACAGTTGCAGAATTCACAGAAGAAACAGACGACGGAAAAGGGCTTCCAGAAACGGAAAACCTAATGGATACAACTGCTATCACAGATAGAACCAGTACACAACAGAGTACACCTAAACAAGTATAAAGTAATCCTCCACCACCACTGCCGCCGCCATCATCACCACTCTTCTTCATCATCATATACACTAGGACTAGAAATAGGCGAGAGAAATTAAAAATAAAAAATTCAGAGAGGCGGTTATGGCGGGGAAAGAGAAGTTGTTTTCCTTGTGGGCGTTTCGTTTGGGTTTGGGGTAAATATAAATGGCGGAAAAAAGGTGAAGGAAGGGCGTGAGAGCTAATGAAATTGAAGTTAGTACAACTCAATTTACCTTTTTACTCCTTACACTTTATGGATATTCACAGCGATATTTTTTCCGAAAAACCCTCCTGTGGACTGCTGAACTAGTATGAAACTACTAGCAAGTCATCACCTTATCACAATCATTTGGACGTCTTTCTTCCGTTAATCAATTAAATTACTAAAAATTAATATTGTACTCTTTTTCTCTTTCAATTTCTATCAAACGTAATTTATGGGATGAAACTACTAGCAAGTCATCACCTTTATCACACAATTTGAACGGCTTTCTTTAGTCAATCAATTAAATTATTAAAATTAAACATTAAAATAAATATTGTATCTCAAATATGATATTCTTTTTCTATTCCAATTTTGATTAAACTTTTTTTTTTTGTCCGTCTGAAAAAAAAGGACATATTTTTATATTTAGTAATATTTTAACTTTAAAATACTTATTTTATTAATAATTTATAGCCACATATATATCTATGTCTTGTTTTAGACCATACATTTTATTTTATTTTTAAAAATTTCCTTTAAAGTCAAACTACCGTATATAAATTGGAAGAGGTGGAGTATTATTTGTTGTATCATTTATCCTTTTTACAAATAATTTGTTGGGTTTATATTTATTTTCGTCGCTTTGGCTGTTATTATTAATAAATTTTGTTGTTGTTGATATTGATAATCTTCTTTAAAATGCAACATATATTTATCTATGTGAAACATAATATTTTAAAAATTACAGTTTCACTTTCAATAGGGTTGACATTATGATTTGTTTATTTCTACCTATATAGAAGCATGAGTTAGAAAGCTGGTATCAACATGTATGCTTAGAATCATTAGTTAATTGTTATCTGGCATTTTAGTCTTTTGAGTTTGGTTCTAAATTTTGATAGGTAGAAATGAGTCATTTTTTGTGCATGCTCTATTAATCTTTAATTGTGCTGACCTTTTAGCCCTTTGGCACAACCTTATAGTTACAAAAAATGGGTCCATTTGTCATTATAATTGTGGGTAGGGGTGTTCATGGTTTGATTTGGATCGGTTATTGGTTAAAATCAAATTCAAACCACAATTAATCAGTTTTTAAATTTTTAAAACCAAACCAAACCAAATCAAAAAAATAACTGTCGGTTTGGTTATTGTTGGTTTGGTTCGGTTTGGTTCAATTTTTTTGGTTATTTCAGTTTGAAAGTATATAGTTTTTTTAAGACATATGCATCTCGATAGACACAAATTCATAGTACATAAACAATCAGAAAAGTTATTGCAAATTTTATTAAGCAATACCAGTCATAGAACAATTGATACAGGACTAAAATAACTCATTACCCTGTTAGAAGACTTATATCTAAAAAGAGAAAGCAATGTATATATGTAGTGAAAAATCAATAGTGGCAGAGTTGTCTTGGATAAATATATACTCCCTCTGTCCCATTTTATGTGAGGTAGTTTGACTCGGCACAAAGTTTAAGAAAGAAAGGAAGACTTTTAAAACTTATGGTCCAAAATGAATGATAGAAATTTGTGCCTTTAAATCATTTCATTAAGGGTAAAATAGACATTTTACAGTCAAATTGTTACTTAATATAGAAATGTGTCATTCTTTTTGGGACTGATTATAAAGGAAAGTATGTCACATAAACTGGGACAGAGGGAGTAACACATTGAATCTTGCATGTTGTGACAACTGAGAATTTTTCCTAATAAACAAAAAAAAAAAAACAGTGCTCCAAATGTAAAAATCACTTAAATAATAAATTTTTGGTTCAGTTAGAATTAGGATTTTAATACTTGGGCTGAAATTTAAGTGTTGGGCTTAAGAAAATAATAAAGTTAAAGACTTAAGTTAATTAAAATTTAATAAAATATTTATATTTTATTTATGAATAATATATAAATAATTATAAAATTTATATATATAATTTAACGGTTCGGTTTGGTTATTTTTGCGGATATTCTTTTGTAAAACCAAAACCAAACCAAATAGTATCGGTTTTCAAAATT
>JAJOOS010018469.1:0-12953 GCA_029582725.1 Solanum chiquidenum | reverse complement strand
ACTTATTTTTTAATTAACTTTCTACCCCTTTTCGGCCTACGTGGCACTATTCTTGAAAAAAAGTCAACACGCGCTGGGCCCACAAGATAGTGCCACGTAGGCTGAAAAGGGGTAAAAAATTATATATAAAATAAGTTCAGGGGGGTAATGGGACCTTAGTAAAGGTTAGGTGTGTCTCAGGGATTTCGGGTATAGGCTGGGGGGTACTTATGCATTTTCCCAAAGTTGTTATATAAATTGAGATGAAAGAGTATATTATACTTTTTCTTATTAGTATTTATACCTTCAATGTTCATTTGTTGTTTGTTAGAGTATATTAGACTTTATTT
Organism: Solanum chiquidenum; assembly: GCA_029582725.1. Lineage (NCBI taxonomy): Eukaryota > Viridiplantae > Streptophyta > Magnoliopsida > Solanales > Solanaceae > Solanum > Solanum chiquidenum. The sequence goes on along the minus strand of JAJOOS010018469.1, from coordinate 12,624 downwards.
TCTAGTATTTACTCTAATTTTCATTTGTTGTTTGTCTGATTTTGACCTGTGACAGAGAGTCTAAGAAAGTACAAAAAACACATTAATGCTGAAAGTATACAAATACTCATTAAATTAAAGATTTGTCAAAATAAGTAAATAAATAATCTTTTTTCTTAAAAGAGCTAAAAAAAAAAACAAATAAATTGAAATGGAGGAAGTATTTGTTTTATCCATAGCAACTGTTCAATCGATCAATGCATCTGCATTTGTCTTTTTTTTTCTCCATGGCAAAAGACCGACATTCTTTTTGGAATGATTAGAGTGGGCTAAGCGTGTGTCTTTTTTAATTTTTATTTTATTTAATCTTTTGCCCCCTCTTATATGCAAAAAATAAAAGTCAAAGTTGTTAATAAGCTATTTAACACATGAAAGGGTGACTGAGTTGGTGTGGTAGTATCTCATTATAAAGATATGTTTCATTTTACTTAAAGAGATATATGAAGTAATTTAGACTAATACTCTATTTAATATCTTTCTTAAGGATGGACAAAATTGTCCAAGTTCGTTCGGACATTATGATTATAAAATAAATAAAGGAGTTCTATATCATTAAGTGAATAGATTAAGAGGAAATCTTGACAATTTACTCAAAATATTGTCTTTCCTCTTCAGTAACAGTGTGGTACTAAAGTTCCGGACTTGATCGTCAAACAATGTATCAGCTACATATGTCACACAACTATTAGAAACTTTGATATTTTATCTCCATTAGGCAATAGTAATCAATGTATTGTTGTTTGTTTGTGCACTTTTTTCCTAATTACTTTCAATGCAGTTCAATTGTCCAATGTCACGCCCCGAGCCTACACCCTAGGCGGGACTGGCACTCGAAGACCATTGTTGGCCTCAAGCGAACCCTTGGCCTGGCTTACTTAACTCAGCGGAAGATTTAAACATAAGAAAATATAACTCATGCATAACTTAAGAAATAATAGTTTAGCCAAAATGGCAACTCAGTCTTTAAACAACATCCGAACGATAATGTAAAGACAACTGAACTACTAACTGTCTATGAAGCCTCTAAACCAACTGAGATGGATGTTGGAAAAAACCCCACAACATCCTAATGAATTAAACTAGAAAGCGAATAAAAGAGTCCTCCGAAATGCAAAGAGGCTCACCAATAGACTCTGAATGCTCAAGCTGGATCAACGAGGCACTGGATGCTGATCCTGGTTATCTGCGTCTGCATCATAAGACGATGCAGGCCAACTGGCATCAGTACATTGAATGTACAAGTATGCGAGTTGGAGTGCTAAAATAACATAGGCTGGAAAGAGAATCTGAAAGAAACACTTACCTTGGCTCTTCTCAACTCATGAATACTTAACTGAACTCATTTCAATATAAAGTAGTTTAAAACAAGTGCAATATAAAGAAAAGTTGTTTAAAAACATGATGCCAACTCTGTGTATATACAATGATACAACATAACTCTGGAATGTATGTAAAAATACCATAAACTGATGTAAATAAAAATACAATAACTTCTGTGGGAGTTTCTCTAACCAACAACCATCACTATGAGCCTAAGTGATGGTACAACGTTTTACCTCACGTTGCCAAGGACCATCATATACCTTGCCATCGGTATAGAACCTGAACTACTAAGTGGATCCACTAGTCTATGTTCAAAAGCACTAAGGAATCATCTAAAAAGTATGACCATTTTTCTGCCCATGATGACTACATGGTTTATGGAGACTTGAGTTAATATGAACTTGCATCCCCATATCGGTGCTCAATACTACTCCCAAAATATGCTTAGCTCATGTGTTTGTAAAAACAAAACTCTTTCTTTGGTTTGGGATAATTACTCAAAACTTAGCTTAAAAGCTCTCTTGGAATCTATGTTCCCTTTTCTTGCTCAAATGTGAAAACATTTATAAACTCTTTGGGGAATACTTAGTTCCCTTATAGATTTTTGAGAAATGAACTCAACTTTTTACTCTTTGCTTAACTTGAAAACTTAAGTCTTAAAACAAAGTTAAAATGTTTGCTAAAGACTTTTGAAAACTTTAAAAACTCTACTTTGACTTGCTTCTTAACTTCTAGACTTGACTCTTAACTTCTCTTGATTTTGATCCTAACTTTCCTTGAATTGGATTAAGGATTCAAGGTTCATGGTCTCATGTTTATGGATGATTTTATGATGTTTAGATGTACCTTAGAGTGTTGGAATCAACTAGGAAACATAGGTACATTGCTAAGGAACAAGTACGAAAAGGTGGGGAAGAAATGGGGAGAACTGGAGTCCCTGGCGCTCTGAGAGGCGCGGGGCGCCAGCCCTCAATATTCAGAGACCAGTCTGGGGTGTGCTGGCTGGCGCGGCGCCCCAAGGGTGAACATTCAGAGACTCTTTTGGGGCACACTGGCTGGCGCGACACCCCACCCCTATCCCCAGGTGTTTGACGACTTTTCTTCTCCGTTTTTCAACTCTAAACCCTCTAAACTTCAATGGTTCTTTTCCCAAACACTTAGGATCATTTGTACCCTCAATACCCAATAGATTTAACTCAAAAAACAATCCGGAAACACAAATCAAATTAACCCTAGGCATTCAACAATCAACCAACAAGAATTCAACAATGTTCTTCAAGAACTTCACTTTCTTAACATTCAAACCACTCCAATTTTTCTGAACTGAAATAAGCTTGGCGTGTGGTCAATTAACCCAACACTATGTGATCTCACATACCTTGTAGGGATCACCCCCGATGAATTTCACTCGCAAAGCTTAAACGTTCTTGGCGATTTCTTGATTTCTCTCCTCTTTTCTCTTCTTTCTTCTCCTCTCCAAGCCCTAGTGTAAATTCTAATTTTTCTAAACTGAATAAAGCCTTGTTTTACCCCAAATAAATTCCTAAAACGAAATAGGCAAATTAGGTAAGGAAATGACTAGTTTACCCTTCACAAATCCGGATTTGAACTTTCCTTAATCCAATAGCCCAACTTCCGAAAGGCATAACTCACTCATACGATATCGAAATCGCGCAAACTTGGCGGAGTTGGAAAGATCAATTCAAGATATTTCCAACCATATTTGGAACTACACCTAAATCATCCTGGGCTAGGAGTTATGGTCATTTGAAGTTGACCAAAAACTCACTTTAACTTGCTTAAAATTTTCCAGATTTCCTTTTACTTTCCAAAAAATGAAAATTTCCAGATTTTAAACTTCTTTCTAGTTCTTTCTAGTTGCGAGATGTTACATCCACGTCCTAATTTGATTTTTACTCTATGATTCCCCCATTATTTGGATATTGTGTTGCTGTTTCGCTATATAGGATGTCTGCTTATACCTTGTTCTACTAGATATTAACAGATGGGGATTAAAATTTAGTTAGTTTTTAGAACATTTTACTCCAAAATCAATTTAGTGATTTTTTAAAATTTTAGGTTCAAAATAGTTTAACATCAATACATATTGCACTATGGTTGGGTTTTTCTTCTTCAGTTTTCTGCAAAGATAAAGATTTTATTATATAATGCATTTTTAGCTGGACAAATAGACTGGAGAGATTGATTTTGTGCATCAAAGTTTTCTCTCTATACAGGTTTGTCTTAATTGTTTTGAAAAATCTCCTTTCCTGTCCAAAAGAAGATGTTATAGCAGCTAGAATGTGTCTATTGGTATAACATTTAAGTACAAAAGAACAAACTTAAATAGAATACTTGGTATGCACTGGTAGATATGCTTCTGTTATATAAGAGGGATTTATTATGAAAGATAAGCATGTTAGTTTTGAAGTAAACGAGAACTTGATTTTGCTGATTATGATTTAGCTTTGTGTATCTAATGACATTTTGTCTCCACATATTTCATTCTGTTCATATGGTAATCTTAATTCTGTGAAACAAAAGAAGGTGAATGGGGCACTTTAATAGCATCTAGATCCTTGTTCATTGTCAAAACTAGAGAGCAATATGAGCTTCACTTAAGTTGGATCAAGAGTTTGTCAACATCTAAATTTCTTGTTTTTTCTATGTGAACTTGCAGAAAAAGATTTGTGAAATTTGCGGTGATACAGCTTTTGAAAAAGAAATTATGACTTGTTATCAGTGTAACAATGTTGACGTGCATCGGTAAGTTCTCTGTCTGCATTTCTCTCTTTTTAGCATGAAAAGGTGGACAATCAGTTAGGAAAGCTGAAAGTCATGACTCTCTGATCCATACTTGTTTCATCACTTATGTTCTTTGTAAATCTCTAACATTGTCCCAATACCAATCCCCTTCTTTTTTGGTTGACTTGACATTTCTAGGAGAGAAGTTGATCTTTTTACCTCTGGAAGGAAATTGCTAGTTAGCTTATCAGCTTTGCTTTCCTTTTTTTGGAATTTTTTTGCATGTTGTGGGATTAAATTCTCGTAAATACTGCATGTATCTTTTCTGCATACATAGTCTTCTTCCTGTTTCTTTTCTCTTCCTTTCAAATATTGCATGCTGGGCTATTATATTGATGCACCAGTAGATGGGTGTTGTGAAGAATGTCTTCATCACATGGACTAGAAAATGTGCATTCTGAGGGATCCAAGTTTCATGCCTCTAAGAAGATTTGTCAGAGTACTGTGCAACCAAAGAAACATAGTAAGTTTCCTCACGGACATCGTATTAATTGGGAAAAGAAGGTACGGAATGGGAAAACGAGATATCTACCTGTTGAAGAAGCACTTGCAAGCATCAAGAAATATGAATCTTCGCTGATAAATATTGTCTCCTCAAGAGTTGTGTCAACCAAATCCATGGCAAACGTGACTCGAGGGATTTTCAGCAAGCCTAGAGCTCAAATTTAAAACTCTTTTCTTGGGAAGAGCACAGTGCAGTGACCTTTCGAATCGACAGGATATACAAAACCTCAGAATCTTCAAATTGCCAAAAACACTAAACAGAGCAAAAAAAACAGTACAATTATCTAAAGGTTAAGTGTTCACAACCATCTTTTGTATTCATTACTTGATTTGATAATTTTTCCTCCTCTTATACCTTTATTCTTTAGAAATTTCATTTTCTAGCATATACTCTAATAGTTTTTTTTTAGATGTTGAGATATCTAGAGTTGATATTATCTTTCATACCCAAAATCCCTGAGACACACCTAACCTTTACTAAGGTCCTATTACCCCCCTGAACTTATTTTTTAATTAACTTTCTACCCCTTTTCGGCCTACGTGGCACTATTTTTGAAAAAAAAGTCAACACGCGTTGGGCCCACAAGATAGTGCCACGTAGGCTGAAAATGGGTAAAAAATTACATATAAAATAAATTCAGGGGGGTAATGGGACCTTAGTAAAGGTTAGGCGTGTTTCAGGAATTTCGGGCATAGGCTGGGGGGTACTTATGCATTTTCCCCAAAATTTATTTACTTCTATACTTATATCCAATTGATGTAGCCTATTGTTTAGGTCCGAGTGGTTCTACAAGGAGTCCCGATTCTGTGAATGAGAGTTGAATGATGAATTCATCTATGACACACCCATGTGATCCTACTCTAGTTCCTACTCGGAAGTAAGTGCCCTTCATCGTGTACAGTTATTACTAATTCAAATTCAGCTCATGTCTGTTTTTGGATGGCCCATCTTTGCTAGTAGTCAGTTGACTGATTAACATATTCTTTGTAATTTCCCTATTGATAAGTACGAAAACATATACAATACATTTTGTCAACAACATAATGTTAGTCCTTGAGGAGATGACGTTGTGGTTAAGGCATAGGAGTAACAACTTGGACATTCTAGGTTTGAATCCCAACTACAACAACTGGTGCGCCCATCTGTGCATTACCTTGTCAATATGTGCTTATGGGATGGACAAGTTGCCCAATGAATTAGTTGGGGTACATGCAAGTTGGTATGGACGCCATTAGTATCACTACAATAATGAGTAGGGCACTGAAGAATATATGACATAATGATAATCTCAATGTGAATTGCTTAGTTAGATGATAGTTGACCTAATCTCTCTTCCTCTTTTACATTTCAAGGAAAGTTTTGACATCTTAGGTACTTGGGAATTTGTACCTAGGATGCTCAATAGTTGTATCCAGGACCATCCTCCTTCCAGAGTTAGACGTAAGGTGTATGAGTTCTCAAGTCTTTTGCCTGACACTCTTAAATTTGAACTTGTTCCCCATGGGGATATCTGGGAAAGTCTATTCAACAATCATATTCCGAGTAAAGAAGACATAGGACTGTATTTTTTTGCAAGTGAGAAAGAAAGGTGTTTGCTTTATCTATCTATCTGTAATGGGGTAAGGGTTGCAAAGTAGAAGTGCCCCCTTGCCCAGGAATGTTTTTACTAGAAATTGATTTTCAATTCCCATTATATGTAGGTCTGAGAGATATATTGCTCTGGTGGAGTTCATGCGTAGCAAAAATTTGGTTATGAGAACACTTATAAATGATGTTGAGTTGCTTATACTTGCATCCATAGCCCTGTGCAGTGATTCTCAAAGTACGTCGATAATCTCCATATTTTTTTCTCATTTTCAATGAATTTTTTAGGTAATACATTTAGCTATGTATCCAGAAGATTATGCCTTTTTAAAGTGGGGATACTTGTTTGGTTTCATTTGAGTGTAAATGCGTTGTGTCATTAGGCCAAGCTATAGAGTACTGATAGTACATTCTCTGATTCTCATGAGAGACTAGATCAATTATCTTATCCTTTGAGTATAAATGCGTTGTGAATGTTCTTGTAGGATGAAACAACGAGCACTTCCTGTGGGGACTATTTTACTGCCTAAAGGGGCAGCAACAAAGTGATTGATATGGAGATAGACATGATAGTAGGAGAAAATGTGGGAACATTTGACATTGTTGTCTCGGCAACTACTTTCAGAAATGTCTTTGATTTAGCTCTTTAACAGAAACTGTTTCTGATGTTACCTGCAATCTAGTTTGTGAATTCGTTGTCTTTTTAGTTTTGCTCATGACAATGTAACACTAGTTCTTGGGAGATTGTTTTGCTTTCACATTGTTATTCGACTTTATCTTTATTAATAATTCAACTGTTGGACTTGTATGTTTTAGCTTCTCTCGTATTGTTAAAATTGAGTTGATATACGTCTTGTATCAACTAACTTGGGATAATCTATGAGCTGATTATGGGGACACCACTGTGTGATGCACATGATGATCATGTGTTGTACAAAATCGGGTTTGAGAAACCAAAGTTTAAGAATTCAAAGTTGTCGTAGGAACTTCAAGATTTTCTGGAAAAAAAATGTCTTGGGAAGAATTCCAGCTCGCGTTGGACTGCGGACATGCTCTTGAACCATCCTTTTCTGCAGAATTCATCCAAAATAGCCAACACAGCAAAGACAAGGAATGAAACTTGTGGAAGGGTATTGGGTGTAGAGATATTTTAGGCTTGATTTTGTAATCTTTGTAAAATAGGAAGCTTATATTAAGCCCTTGATTGTAGGCTAAATAGCTAGCAAATAGTTCCTTCCATGTATTGTAACTTAGCAGTTGTTATATATTGATGTACATGTCTCCTTTGGGAAATAACTCGATACAAAAGAACTATTCTGTTCAAGATTTGAACTCTGGGTACTGGCTATAGATAGATCCATAATAAAAAAATTGATTTGTAAAGAAGTACGTGTGGGCTTGATCCCTCTTTAGGCTTTGTATTGGGTGCGTAGGGAGAGTGCGACGAATATGATCGCCCCTTGTTAGTTTAATAAAGAAAGGCGAGTTGTTATATCTGTTTTGCAAAGTTGAGTTTGTTATTATGATTAATCTTCTCGGTTAGAAATTTATAGTTTCTTTATTAGTTCGACTAATCTGTTGTGCTTTTCCATATTATGATTGATCTATGGTTTCTTTATTAATATGACTCATCTGTTGTGCTTTTCCCTCTCTTTTGTCACCAATTTAGAATCAGTGTTTTACCTGTCAAGTACTATTGGTTTTGGGGAGTGTTATCTTGACTCGTGAGAATTTTATTGTCATGCTCGAACTCTAAGCTTGAAGCTTTTTATTGTGATTATACCTAGTACAAACGTTTACCTGGCTATTATACCAATGTTTCATTGTTATACTAAATACTGTCTGCATACAAATATACACAACACTCATATGTAAAACCACCACAAGAAGGTACTCTTCTTGGGTGCAGACTTAAAAAAGAAGAAAATTATCTAATAATTCTGGAGCTGCATCTCACCTTGTGAATGTTCTTGCAGGAGGGAACAGTGAGCACTTCCTGTGGGGATTTTCACCGCAACAAAGTGATTGATATGGAGATAGACGTGATAGGGGGGGGGGGGAGATGTTTGTATAGACAATAAGGTTGACATGGCGGGTTATCAGAATGAGGTTTAAATGGAGATCTTTAATCATGGTTGTACATCTGTTCACAACGAGTTTTCTTCGTTCAGTTCTATCTTCTTTAGTCTGTTTTAGTCCGGCTACTTCTGTCTATCTTGATGTGTGCATCATCTATCTGACATATCTTTTGGTTATATCATCCGACTCTAGTGTTAGACTCCTCATACCAACTGTCACAAACACAAATCAACAATTAGATTTATGGTCAATATGTGAGTAGCGAGTTCTTTAATCGTTGATCGCTTCAATTCCTAATAGATTTATAGTCAGTATGTGAATTCAGAATGAAACAAGTTGTTTAAAACAACTCAGTTGGTATGGCGCGGCCTTTCACTATCTTCAACACTTGCAAATTAACAGGTATCACTAGAACTGAAATGTTTATTATCATAGTTAACCGTATGGAATCATTACATATCTTGATAAATGAGTTCCCCCTTTCTGCTTTTACAATGAATTAATGCTGATATTCATTTTTATGAATGAGAATTGCCTTTGTATTTTGAATGAAATCACTTTACCTGGACGGTTCTCAAATGGAGAGGCAAAAACATGCTTACGAATATCTCAGAACTTATATTTGATTACTTTATCAACAACGACAAATAAAATGATAATGAAAAGAAAAATTCACAGTAGTGTGTATTACAAAACTGATGTGTTTCAAGTGAAGGAATTACAAACCTTTTTTATATATTTCAGATCACAGAGTTTGCAGTTTGAAATTGGACTAGCATTATTTAACACTAATGAATACTCTAATAAAGGATAGAACTGGACAACCAATTTACCAAGGCCAGAAAACAAATATTATAACTCGTCTTTCTTTATAAGGAATATTGATCATTTATACAACTTTTTTAAACTAATAAGGGGTTGCACGTGAGGATATCTTCGTCATACGCTGCCTACATACCCCAAAATAAATCCTATAGAGGGATCAAGTCCACACCACGTACTTCTTTACATATATTACAAATCATTTTTTTATTATTGATCTATCTATTTGTCAGTACCCTTGCACAAGTTTCGTTCTCTACTTCCTTCAGATCTGGCAATTGTCTCACGAATTTATGATTGCCGAACTTGAACGTTATCTTCCGGATTGGTTTGTGTAGAAGGGACTTTGAACCACTTTTCTTCTTCCTTGTCTTTGCTGTGTTGACTACTATGGACGAATTCTGCAGAAAAGGATGGTTCAAGAGCACATCGGCAGTCCAACGCGAGCTGGGATTCTTCACAAGACATCTCTTCAGAAAATCTTTGGCTTCCTTTGACAACTTTGAATTCTGAAACTTTGGTTTCTCAAACGCGATTTGGTGCAACACATGATCATCATCTCCGTCCCACAGCGGTGTCCCTGTAATAAGCTCATAGACAGTGCAACCAAGAGCCCAAATATCAACGTGTGGGCCATAGTCATAGTTACGCACCAATTCAGGTGCCATATACCTTTTTGTTCCCCTGATCATCAGTTGCCGTTTTTCTTTGACGGCTTGTTCAAAAGTCATGGAAAGCCCGAAATCAGCAATCTTGGCAGTTTCTTCTGTGCCCACCAGGAGAATATTGTCAGGCTTGATGTCGCAGTGAATAATTCCGTTGGTGTGAATGCAACTGAGGCCTAAAAGAACATTCTTTGTGTGTTTTTTAACTTCAAACTCGGGCAGTGAATTGCAATTGCGAAGACGATTGGCAAGGCTTCCTCCTGATGCATACTCCAGCAATAAGTTGTAAACTATGACTTCGTCTTCGAATGAGAGATTAGCTCCAAAACAGCGAATAATGCACGGAGAGTGTTTGAACATACCGAGAAATTCCTCTTCTTCTTTCAACGATTGAGAATCACTGTAGATGCAAGACTTGACGGCAATAAGAGAGGGAAGTGTAACGCCATGAAATAGTGCGTTAGACGTAGAAGCTAACGAGACAACACCAAATCCACCTTGACCAAGAGTTGTGCCTCTCTTCCACAATAATTCCGCCATATAATATTGAATGTGCAATTTGTTGGTAGTATACTATAGTAAATGTAAGGAGAGTAATTTATAGATGATGTTACTCTATTCCTATTTTAATTTGGATTAAACTTTTCTTTTCCCATTTCCATTCCTATACCAAAATGGATTCTCACAGTTTAATTTCTTAAAAAGATGAAAGTTTCTAATAGTTTCAAAATTTAACGATAGGCTTGTTTCCTTCTACACTATTCTTCTCGTCTGTTTCCTATTCTTTTTTGCTTTTATTTTCCTAAATAAATTTCTTAAACAAGATATTTGTGAAATAATTTATTAATCAAATTAAAGAGCATAATTTAAAGGCGGGAAAATCAATATATTTTAATTTCTTTTCCATTAATAATAATAAATAGATTTTAAAAAGGATTATTAATCAAATTAAAGAGCATAATTTTAGGGAGGGAAAATCAGTCAGCATAAACAACGTGTATACATACTATTTATACAATATTATATATTATATATACAGACGACTAATTTTTTGGGTTCATGATTCCCTGTTCGAAATCCATGATGAGCATAGTGGGTTAAGATTTGGTTTTAAAGATGCTGGACATGTGAGAGCACATAGTGAGCTCATTTTGTAAAGGTAGGGGTATATGTGAGCCGTTTGTATAACGATAAGGTTATATGTGAGCCACTTTCATAACGAGGGGCATATCAGCTCTAAACGACAAAGTTGAGGAGTATATCAAACCCTTTTCCCTATATTATATATAGAGACTAATTTTTTTGGTTCATGATGCCCTGTTCGAAATCCATGATGAGCATAGTGAGTTCAGATTTGGTTTTAAAGCTGCTGGACATGTGAGAGCACATAGTGAAAAAGATGCACCAATAACTTTGGGTAGTCCTGTTCAAGAAATGAGTTGCAATCATAATATATCACATAGCTATTTTAAATTGCAAATAGTTATTTCTTGGTTAGTTTGAGGGGTATTCTTGAGCCGAAAAAATAGATTTGAGATATTTTTAGACTAAAAAGATGGATGAAAGGTATTTGTGAACCATTTTTCATATGATGGGGTATTTTTGGCCATTTTCCGTTAACTTCGTGATAAATGGTTTACAAACATTAGTTAGAATAAATGGTAAACCTGATTGTGTCCATATGTTTCTTAGAATCGCATTTACACATTTTTTTTAATGAGCCACCTTGTCTGTTCACTAAATACCTAAAAATATGACAAACTAGTTTATTCATCTCATTTCCTGACAAACCACTAAAAAGAAGTAAAATGATCAGTTCAAATTAAGATCATATGACTTGATAAAGATTAATTCATAAGAAAGAACTTGACGGCTTCTTCACTTGGATACAACTTTTTTGTCCATGCAACTTTCTCCTTACATCATCTCTTGTATTTTTATTTGTTCTTACAAGAACTATCAAAATCCATACCCATTTGCCAGAGAAATAGACTAACAGCTTTGTCACAAAAGACCTGAAACAAAACATGTTACATGTTTGCCTTGAAAAAAATCTTCTACACTGCACTGATTCGAGAGGACAACCAACAAGATCAGAAGAAACGCCACTCAAGTGAGAGTGGCAGTACGAGCATCAAACTAAAAATGCTTCAACCACAGAAACTGAGCTTCTTCATCACTTTTGCATAAGCCAAAGGGACCGTAGCAGGTTGCCTGAGCCGACGTTTTGATTTCTTAGACTGCACCAAAGAATAAAACCCATTTAGCACCACATTGAAGAAGTCATAACCAATGCAAGGTACAAACACAATAACATGCAGATAATTCAACTGAAGAAGCTCAACTTCGTGTAAGCGCTCAAGAATCTATTTTTAGTGATAAGTGTGTCATTTTATTTATATGAACAGAAAAAATGGCAGTTTACTCCAGAATTTCAATATTTCTACAACCAAGAATCTACCAGATAATTAAACTTATCAAGTCCATGAGTCCTGGAACTCTTTTTTTTTAGACTGGAAACATTTGTATTCCTCAGCATTAAGGGCTATGCTGGCCACCTCCAAAAAGTTAATAGGCTGGAACTAATTTTAGAAGGCCAAAAGTCCTGGAAAATCCAAAGATTTGCCTTCCAAAATCAAGTGATCTCAAAACCTATTGCTTCCTAATCCACTCAATGAAGGCATAAAAGAAAGTGATTGAGAAATTGCAATCTCACAACAGACTTCACCTTGCTAAGGAAATTTTGAACTTCCTATTCCTCTGAACAAGCAGAATTACCACATAGTTAAACATAAGTGAAAT
>JAJOOS010018468.1:0-17135 GCA_029582725.1 Solanum chiquidenum | reverse complement strand
ACTCTTTTCTGAGTGATTCCCTCTTTTTCTTATTTTAGCCCGACCCAGTAGCTATTGTTTTCTTTTTTTTTTTTTTTTTTTTTTTTCTGTTATGTTTATTTTTATTTTTTATATATATGTAATTTTGATATGCACTTATCTCACTGGTCTAGCCTTCTTTTTCCCTTTTTCTTTTTGTTCGGATTGCAATCACCCTCAACTTAGGATTTTGGCCTGAGTTGTGATATCATACATTCGGAGAACCAAGGATATGATATATGTTGGGTAAGAACAAAGACTGATTTAAGGCTCAAATTTGGTTCAAGTGATAAACTTTTCATTTGGTTTTTTCATTTTTGGCTTTTGACTGGTTTAACAAAAATGGCCTATTGATCCTTTCCTATCCGGTTATTCTCATATTCAAGCAAGACTACTTAGGCAAGTTCTAGTTTCGACTCATAGCGTTTGACTTTAATCAAAACTTACACACACTACACATGATTGCATTTTGTTAGTTTCTTGGTTCACTAATTAATTTGTCAGATTTTCCATGTTCAACATATCAGTATCTAAGATGTCATCTAAAGATCCTAACAGTCAAACTCAGATGGAGGTTCTCAATTTTCACAGATTAGCTGATGCACAACTCAACACATAAAACAACCAAAACAGTAATACAAAGAGACAACCTCCATTTTTCTAACAACTATGGCATGTTGCGGACCACCCCCTCCCCAAATAAAAAAGACTTTGCCCTCAAAGTCGATACAGAACAATAAAATATGCAGGCTATAAGAAGGGGTCATACCTACAGCGCTCTAGGCGCCGGTCGTCGGATTAGCATTGACACCATTATCAATGGGTGCACTCTCAGAACTCGGGACATGATCAGTATGGTCCTCATTAGTCAGCGCAGGTGCTCCACTACCAGAAGCTCCAACTAAGGTTTCATCTTGCTGTTGCTGTTCAAGGGCTTCCTTTTCCCGAGCTTCCTTCTTTGATGCTCTACGAGCTCTCTTTTCTTGCCTTCTTGCCTCTCTGGCTGGGTCAGTAGGGGTGTCCTCATCAAGTTCTCCAACTTTGTGTTTTATTTTGCTGGATTTACTCGTAGGGGGTTCTCTCCAAAGATCATCAATTGATTGAGTGAAGGGTGCCTGATTTAACATTTACATCAACGACTCTGGCATGACCGGAGTGGGCACCTGTACTGTCTTTTCAACCAGCTTATCTATCTGAGTGCGCATCTCAGCCAACTGGGCTCTAAACTCTTCAGTATCTACTGAACGGACAACCTAGAATCGATCTTGAACAAGGTTCTCCAAACCATCCATTTTGTCCTTTAAGACCAATAGCTCCGTCCTTATCTCATCTTTGATCTCCTTTTTCACGGCTAACACCTTTGTTTCTATCAACTGAGGCATTCGGAGCACGATCTGGTCTACTAATGTCCTATTATGGTGCTGATCTGCAGCCAATTTCTCAAGAAAAAGCATAGGGATAGTGACAAAGGTACCTGGAGTTTGGGAGGCTGAATCTGGAGGTGGTGGTGCCTCTATGGAAGGCTGCGATGACTCTCCCTGTTCTGGGCCTTTATCTGCATATGGGATGATGGTTCGCGACATCCTTGATTTTAGAAACCTAGGTTAGTCTGAATGCCACACCCCATCTGTCAACCAGGCTGTTCGGAGGAATGTTCGCTCCTCGACATCATTTCCTTATCAGACAGGGAAAAAGAAGTGTAGCTCTCTCATTTAGCGCCCTGTCTCTCATCTCAATTGCTATTATCCGTCCCACATTGATCGGGTAACCAACCATAAGACAGGCTGCCAACGAGGCTAGGGAAGGTGACAAAGTGTTATCATTAGCTGTAGGTTTCAATTGTGCTCGGACGACAGCCTACCAAACCTTGGCTGGAAAAGACAGCAAAGCTTTAGTGATGAGTGTTGAAGTTATGGTGACCCATACTGCATTTTCCCCATCTATGGCAATCTGCTTCGCAATCCAGCTTAAAACTCTTTCTCGAGAAGTCTAATCTTCCATTGTAGCATCACTAGTGACCTCATGATGTTTGCCCTCGAAAAGGCCAACTGAAGCTGGTGCAGAGTATTTCGGGCCGTACAACATTCTGTTAATCGAAGCCTCAAAAATATCTATTGATTTGCCCCTAACTATGATTGAGTTTAGTGGACCCCAGGTAACAGCCATGTCTTATTGTCCACACTTCGTGGTCTCTGTATCCGCAACAAAATTCATCAATGTAGCTGCATAAAAGGAATAAAATTCTCTGGTCAGGTGGCTAGAGTATTCGCCAGGTGCATTGTCCATCCAATCGAACTGATGGAGCCGAAATTTTTGATAGATGTCCGAGAATGCTTTGATATCAGCTACCACCACCCTAGTCTCAGGCATGATTGCTCGATTCTTGAAACCTCTAGTTTTGTTCACAATGCCATTGTCGAAGAACTCTTTAGACCGATTGACAGTCCACATGGAGTGATAACAGGCAATCAGATGTGGTCTCAATGCAGGGTTAGGTTCCTGAGCATTCACATACATCAGTATCATCATCGGTGATTTCCTCCTCATCCTCTCTATTAACTGCTTCCTCTCGTACTCCAGTTTTAGCCTCTGAAATTAGCCACAGGTGGAGAGGTACTTGTGCCATCCTGAGAACCGCTTGCAGATCCAGCACTGCCCTCCGAGTCATTTGCAGATTGGCTACCAGCAGCAGCATCAAATTGACTTCTCAAGTTTTCCCCGTTATTAGAACTACTACCTCCCTCTTCAGCCTGAGGAGGAGAGTCCTGGAGAATAGCTCTTCTAGCCAGTGATCTAGTAGCCCGAGGCGAGTAATCTTTAGGTGTAGCATTTATTTGCACCTCAAACCCACTCACTTCGGAGTCGTCATGACCCTCTGATTGCGAATCGGTGACGGGGGCAAGTTTGTTAGCATTCTTTCTTCTGGGATCCATTGTATCTGAGAAATAGAGAGCTCATTAGTAATCAACACAGTCACATGACGCACTATTGGGTACTCAGACTTCTCCTGTGTAATATCATCATGACGTCTTGCCTTAAGAAAGTCGTCACCCAATCTATCATCGAGAAGGGCCATGGAATCAAAAGACGAACAAAAACTAAGTACAGAAAAAAATATAAAAATTACAAACAAAGGGAATTATACGGGCATTTGCTCGGGCCGTGGTATGGACCATGGACCGTGAAATCCCTCATGGACTTGAAACAGAATCAGTGTGCACAAGGAATGTTTGACTATTTTACCAAGGGATGTTCACGGACGGCTTCACGGCCCGTAGAGTTCACCACGGTTCGTGATACTGCCCGTGAACTGAGTCTGAGGGATGAGTTGACTTTCCAAGTGTGGTCCACGATTGGTTTTACGGCCTGTGGTGGCTTCGACGGTTCGTAAAACCTATCGTGGTCTTACACGTGGCCAGTGTTCTATTGTCTTCTTCCCTCATACAATAAAATACGATTCTTGCAGCCCTAACAACCATTTTTAGCACAGATTCAAAATTAACACACATTTACACATCACCCAGTTTACTAAACACATTGAATCCTCACCAACTAGAACAATTACGAATTCAACTCCCTATTATCATACCCACAGACAAACATCAATTCAAAAACACCCAATTCACTGAACCCACAATCATTCAATAACCAATATGTCAGGATAACACCTACACCTACTCAAATTGACTCAATCAAAGTAGTTAGGACTAACTTCTATCAAGGAATTTCAGTTATGAAAACTAAAAAAAAACTTACTTGCACTGTAGAAACACACACTTGTCACCCAAAAATGATAGAGCAACAACCTAAAATCGCAATTTTTGAGGAATTTGGAATTAGGGCTTAGATTCTGCGATGAACTAGGAATCGATTGATGATGGAATTGCTTTTACTCGTAAAAGGACCGTTATGGGAGAGAAAAGAGGAAGCAAAACCTAACCTTTGGCGTTTGAAGATAAATTTATATGTTTTAAGTCAATTTTTCATTTCACGGGTCAGTTTCTTGGAAGTACTGGGTTGTGGGCCACGGACCATGAAAGTGCCCGTGAAGGTCACAATGGTTCGTGAGACCAATCGTGGACCGGACTAGAATGAAAAACTTACTTGGGGCAGACGACGGACCGTGAAGATGCCCGTTACAGGCACCACAATCCGTGAAACGTCTTGTGATGTTGACTTGGACACTTGGTATTCATACCTGAGGTTCACGAGAGGCTAGAAGGTCCGTACAATATTTGACGGACCGTAAACCCTTCCGTAAACCGTTTTCATGCAATTTCCAGTAGCCCCCTCAAATTTGCCCCCAAGTTGATAGACCGTGAAAGTACCCGTGAAGGAGACCACGGTCCGTGAAAGTGTCCGTGAGGTTCAGTCTGCACCAGTTTCTGCATTTTTTAACCTAAGCTTACCTGCACACATCAGCACACAGTGACTCTATAAAACAAAGAAAAATAATGAGAAAGGGAAAATACCTAATGCAATTACATCTTGGGTTGCCTCCCAAGCAACGCACAATTTAACGTCGCGGTGCGACGCTGGTTACTTGATTACTCAGACTTCATCAAGTTTGCATTCCTCGACAATCTTCACATCATCAGGGACACCCATATATGCCTTGATTCTCTGGCCATTAGCTTTGAATATCTCGCCTTTATCATTCTCTAGTTCAATAACACCAGATTAAAACACCTGTGTGACCTTAAACGGTCCAGACCATCTAGACCTCAGTTTTCCTGGAAACAAACGCAATCAGGAGTTGAAGAGTAATACCAAGTCACCAGGAGTGAAGCTTCTTTTCTCAATATGCTTGTCATGATATAGATTCATCATGTCCTTATACAATGCTGATATCTTATACGCTCTCAGATAGAACTCATCCATCTCATTGATCTGATCCAACCTCAAGTTCGCAGTTTCGCTCCAACTGAGGTTTAGCTTCTTCAATGCCCAGAATGCTCTATGCTCAAGTTCAATTGGCAAATGACATGCCTTTCCAAACACTAGTTGATATGGAGACATACCAATAGGTGTCTTGAAAGCAGTCTGATATGCCCATAGAGCATCATCCAGCTTCCTTGCCCAATCTGTCCTGTTGGCATTAACTGTCTTGGCCAAGATTGCTTTAATCTCCCTGATGGAAACTTCCACTTGTCCATTGGTCTGTGGGTGATAAGGTGTTGCAACCTTGTGTTGTTTTACCCCATATTTGTTTAGAAGTGCACTGAACACTTTGTTGCAGAAGTGAGAACCACCATCACTGATAATAGCTCTGGGTGTTCCAAACCTTGAAAAAATGTTCTTTTTCAGGAAACCAACAACACTCTTTCCATCGTTCTCAGGTAAAGCAACAAATTCAACCCATTTGGACACATAGTCAACCACAACCAGTATGTATTTCTGCCCATATGAACTAACAAAGGGGCCTATGAAATCAATACCTCACACATCAAACAATTCCACCTCCAGAATAGGTGTTATGGGTAACTCATGGCGGCGAGAGATGTCTCATTGACACTGTCAGACATCATAGCTCCTCACTATGTCCACTGCATCTTGATAAATTATGGGACCCACACTGAAGTATCATGTGGGCTGTTCGAGCACCTCCATGATGACCACTAACTGGAGATGAGTGACAAGCCTCCAGAATGTGCAACATCTCAACTTCCAGAACACATCGCCTAATTATGTTGTCAGCCCAAACCCTGTACAGATATGGTTCATCCCAAAAGTACTTGCCTACATTATGCAGGAACCTTTTCCTTTGCTGATATGTCAGCCCCTCAGGCATCAAATCACTAACCAAAAAATTAACATAGTCAGCAAACCAAGGAATAAGGTCAAGAGTGGCAGCTAATACCTGCTCATCTAGGAATGTGTCATCTATCTCGAGCTCAAGTTCTTCCTTCTTTGCAGCTTCCAACCTAGACAGGTGATCAGCTACCTGGTTCTCACAATCTCTCCCGTCCTTCACTTCAATGTCAAACTCTTGGAGAAGCAATACCCATCGGATCAGCCTAGGCTTGGCATCTTTCTTTGCCATGAGATATCTCAAGGAAACTTGGTCTGTGTGAACTATCACCTTAGTGCCCAGCAGATAAGCTCTGAACTTTTCAAAAGCATACACTACAACCAATAGTTCCTCCTCAGTGACTGTGTAGTTTCGTTGTGCCCCATTTAGCGACTTACTAGCATAGTAAATCGGATGGAACATCTTATTGCACTTTTGTCCCAACACAACTCCTAACGCAGTCCTACTAGCATGACACATCACCTCAAATGGCTCCGCCCAGTCTGGGCCAATAATCACTAGTGCTGAAATCAGCTTCTCTTTTAGGCACTCAAAAGCTTTAAGGCATGCCTCATCAAAGACAAATTTCACCTCCTTCTCTTAAAGCTTGCACATGGGGTGTGCGATTTTGGAGAAGTCCTTGATGAAACGCCTATAGAATTTGGTGTGTCCTAGGAAGCTTCGAACACCCTTCACACAAATTAACGGAGGTAATTTTTCAATCACCTCAATCTTAGCCTTGTCGACCTCAATTCCTTTGTGTGACACCTTGTGTCCAAGGACTATGCCTTCTTTTACCATGAAGTGGCACTTCTCCTAATTTAGCACTAAGTTGGCTTCCTCACATCTCTGTAAAGCCCTGCTAAGATTCAACAAAAAGTCATCAAAAGTATCACCTACTACAGAGAAGTCGTCCATAAATACCTCTAGAGTGTCCTCAACCATGTATGAAAAGATAGACATCATACACCTTTGGAATATGGCTGGTGCATTACATAGTCCAAATGGCATGCATTTGAATGCAAAGGTGCCATAAGGACATGTGAAGGTGGTCTTTTCCTGATCTTCAGGAGCAATTGATATCTGGTTGTAGCCAGAGTATCCATCTAAGAAATAGTACCATCCTTTACCTGCCAACCTGTCAAGCATTTGGTCCATGAAAGGCATGGGGAAATGATCCCTCAAAGTTCACTTGTTTAGCTTCATGTAGTCCATGCACACTTGCCATCCAATGACTGGTCTCTGCAGGACTAATTCATTCTTGGCATTTGCCACCACAGTCATACCTCCCTTTTTAGGCACACATTGCACTGGACTGACCCAATGGCTATCAGAGATAGGGTAGACCCCTCCAGCATCTAACCATTTGATTATTTCTTTCTAAACCACCTCTTGCATAGGTGGGTTCAACCTCTGTTGGTGTTCAATACTCGGGCTGCAGTCTTCCTCAAGCTGAATCTTATACGTGAAAATACTTGGAGGTATTCTAATTATATCAGCAATGGTCCAGCCAATGGCTCTTTTGTATCTTTTTAGCACCTTGATCACCTCTTGTACCTGCTCTTCATTCAAATCTGCAGCCAATATCACAGGTAAAGTGTTATTAGTACCCAACAATACATACCTGAGGTGAGTGGGTAAATGTTTCAGCTTTAACACTGGTGGCTCCTCAATGGATGGTTTCGCTGGAGGGCTTGGCCTGTTTTTCAAGTCCAAGTCCAATTTGTTTGGAGCATACGAGTGTGCTTCCATACCCTGCAAGGCATTCACGATCTCTACATAGTCAGACCGGAAATCAGCATCAAAGTTCATCAGTACTGTTGCTAATGTTTCAACAACCATTCTCTCTTCTATGGGTGCCCTTTTCATTGACCTGCAAATATTGAACTTTACCTCATCTGTGTTGAGTCTGAAATTCAACTCTCCTCTCTCAAGATCTACCAAGGCTCTCTCTGTTGCCAAAAATGGTCTTCACAAAATGATGGGGACCTCAAAGTCCACCTCGCAATCCAAGATCACAAAGTCAGCCGAAAAAATGAAGGTGTCCACCTTCACAAGTACATCACATAGGACTCCCACAGGCCGCTTAACTGACCTATCAGCCATCATCAACCTCATTGTTGTAGGTTTTGGTACTCCCAATCCCAACTTCTTGTAAATGGCCAATGGCATCAAGTTGATGCTAGCTCCGAGATAACATAAAGCTTTTGCAAAGCTAATTGACCCAATGGTGCATGTGATCGTGAATGCACCTGGATCTTCCTTCTTCTGAACCAGAGACCTGGTAGCAATGGCGTTGCAATGATGAACATCGTTAGAAAAATCAAAACTTACAGCTCTTTTCTTAGTAACAAAGTCTTTCATGAACTTGGCATATCCTGGCATTTGATCCAGGACTTCCACCAATGGTATGTTTACTGAAAGTTGTTTCAGTATGGTGATAAACTTTGTAAACTTCCCATCTTTAGCTTTTTTCTTGAGCTTTTGAGGGAAAGGAGGAGGTGGTATGGGGATCTGCTGTAAAGGCAGGTTTTCCTCGACCTCTTGCTCTTTTCCTTTCGCAGGTTGTGCTTTACGCTGAGCATCTTCCAAGTCATCTACATGTATAGTTTTATCTTCATCTCTGCCAGTTTGCTCTAGAATCTGACCATTTTTTGTACCTGCAGAAATAGGGTCAGTAGGAACTTTACCACTCCTGGTGGTGATGGCCATGCAGTGCCCGTCCTTCTTGGGATTTTGAATGGTGTCACTTGGTAGTGATCCATTCTTCCTCTGATTCAGTGAGGCCGAGAGTTTCCCCAATTCCTGCTCAATTTGTTTAATGGAGGTGTTGTGAGAGTCCACCAACTGACTCATGCTTGACAAATCACCTCTCATTTCTTTTACCCCTGCATCAGTTGATTAAACCTTCTGAAGTACTTTAGCCATCATATCTTCCAGCTTAGATCCGCCGGAATTACCACTTGCCCGGTCTCTATTGCCTGGGGGCACATAAACACCACTGCGATCATTCCTATACCCATCTCTGTTTTGCCAGTTTCCTTGATCTCTATTTGATGGCCTATCATACTGACCATCCCTAGCATAGTTCCGACCTGCGTTTACAGAATTGTAACCCTGATTTCCAGAGTTATAATTCTGGAAACCCCCTTGGTTCCCCAAGTAGTTAGCTTCCTCATCAAGGTCAAGATCTTGATCCTCATACCTGTTTTGTTGTCCCACAACATTTACCTTTTCAGACTTGGCGACAAGGTGCTTTGTGAGCATATTTATTTGAGTCCTCATATGTGTCATGTCTTGGTCCCTTTCTTCTTCTCTCTTTATCTGTTCAGCTGAAAGCTCAAATATATACCCAAGCTCTCCTACCTCTGCATCTCTAGTGTACCATACTTTGAGACCTCATCCAATAGCTGCATTCTCTCCGCAAATGACTTCTTCATAAATGAGCCTCCACAAACTGCATCAACAATATGTTTAGTAACATAATTCAGAGAGCTATAAAAGGCCTGTTTAAGATGCCTTTCGGTAAGATCACGGTTGGGACATTTCTTCAGCTTTTGGCTGAACCTCCACCAAGTATCATGCATTGCTTCTCCTGGTAGCTGCTTGTGTGTACTAATCTCGTCCTTCATCTGCAGCTCTTTTGATTCTAGGAAGAATCGTTCCAGGAAAGCTTCCTTCAACTCATTCCAAGTTCTGATGGAGTCATTTGACATCTCATTCAACCAGTTAGTCGCCTCTCTAGTAAGAGACAATGGAAACAACCTTAATCTCATTGTTGTTTGGTTGACCCCAGGAATCTCTTGTGACTTACATATTGCCACAAAATTCATCAAGTGTTGATTTACATCATCACCAGCTGCACCTCTAAACATACCTTTCAGGTTCAACAATTGGATCATGGTGCTGGTGATTGTGAACTTAACACCTGGGGTAGTGCAGGTAACACAATGGCTCTAGTGGCTCCAGCTCTGTCCAAGTCAGCACATTTTCTTCATACATCATATGAGCTAGATGATGAGCTCTACCCCTTGTAGCTATTGGTTGGCGCTGGGGATGGACTACTCTTTCCTCCCCTCTGTTCTCCTCTACTACCCTAGGTTGATTGATTCCATCATTTTGCTGGAAACCTGGCCTAGGTTGATTGATTCCTGCAGTTTGATGTACATTCCTTGCAGCATCAATCTTAGTTTCTAGTCCCAATCTGTGTCTCTGAGCCTCTAGTTCTTGTGTATTAACCATCTTTCGAAGAGTTCTCTGAAATTCAAGGTCGTAAGGAAGCAATGGGGCTTCTTTGCTTCTAGTGTTGGGCATGCACAATCTGACTCTCCTGTAAAAGACACAAACACTAAACAAAATGTAAAATTAGGAAATATAACTACAATCGAATAAAAGCTAGTAAAATACTTCTGAATTGAAATTCCTCGGAAGCGGCGCCAAAATTTGATACATCCAAACTTACACTCCAAATAAGAAGTGTAAACGGTCGTTTTCAATTAACAGAACTCAACTAGAGTTGAGGTCGATCCCACAGAGAATTTCCTTACAGATAAAGTTTCACTGTCACGTTTACTCAATTATCCTTACTATTTCCTAAACAAATAACACGGAAAGTAAACTAGGTTTAATTGAAATGTATTTTATCACCAACACTTGCAGTTAAAACTTAGATACACAGTTAACAAACGATCTCGTTGTAAGTTGATTCAGTTAATTTAAAGAAATCAGGTTTTGTGTTCACTATGACATCAATTATAATGCTCTCCCATAATTTGAGTGTCAGGCAAATCATTGTTTACAAAACCTTTGCGAGTTGAATTAATCTAACGCTTCTCAGCCTAATCAGATAATATTCACTCTAATTCTCTCGGACTTAAAGTGTTATCAATAATGGACTTCGCTTAATTTTATATGGTGTTAAAGATATCTTCTCTCGAACTCCAACTTTAACTCCAATTCACTAACTTAGTTTAGCTTTTTCCTAACTGGTGCTTTTCTCTCGAACAAACACCAGATGCAGGCCTGTCTAAAGCGTGCACTCAATAGACTAAAATGATAATGAAAGTTGTAAACTACAGGTTGTAAACAAAGGCTGCCTTTTACTCATTTTACATAATTGCAACTAGAATATCTTCATAGATCCCACACACCCAGTCGTGGTATTTAGCCACTCATGGTTTCACGCAAATAATCAATAATAGGGAATGAAAATATGTTAAGAGATACTTACGAAAATGATTTGTAAATGAACAACCACTTGATAATCTGATAACGGAAATCCAATCTTCAAAATAATAACAATAATCCGAATCCACAAATCAAAATCCAGAATAATATCGTCTTCTCCTTTGTAAAATGTCTGATAATGAATAATGATCCTCAAACCACCTAAAGTAATTCAAAATAAAATGTTTAAAACGAGTCCTAGTCGAACTAGGACTGAAATGCCAGATGGATCTACAACCACTTCTACGGTTCGTAGAGGGCTTCACAGGCCGTGAAGCCCTCCGTGATCTTCCCTTTAACTTTTCCAAAGGCTGGGTCTTCAATGCCTTCACTGGAGAATGCACCACGGGAGCTACCACAGTCCGTAGTGAGGACCACGGCCCGTGAAGTCGCTCTTGGTCTTCACTTGGGTTTCAACCTTCTTTCAACTCACCCTTGATGTCACACTGTAGGTACCACGGTCCGTGGTGAGGACTACGGCCCGTAGAACCCTCTGTGGTCTTCACTTGGTTATTCCTACTCTTCAATTTCTCAAGGCTCAACACTGCCTTACTTCAACGAGCTCCACTACGGCTCGTAATGAAGTTCACAGTCCGTGAAGTTAGCCGTGAACTTCACTTGGTCAACATCATTTCTGCTTCTTTTTCTGCTTTTCTATACAACCCATATTTTTCCTACACATATAACAAACCCATCAAATAATCCAACAATTACACTTGATTTCAGTATTAGTTCATAGTTATTATGCATCAAATGTGTCACAATTTCGCGGAACATCAGTCATCTAGGGATTGAACAATAGGTAACCCTTCATAGGGAAGTGCAGTGTGCATCAATCTACCCAATACAGTGTTAATATACTCGCTATGGCACTCAACTTCCTTGCCTCTGACCATGACCAACTTTACCGGTCTAAACTCACTTGCCTTCTTCTTGTTCTTGGGCACCAACTCCCCATAAGCTGTGTAAAATTCCCTAACCCAAGAAGGAATGTAAGGGCCTCGGGGCCTTGTGAACTGCTCAAACTCATGGCATCGAAGGATGTCAATCACATCGGGATGCTTGCCTTCCAAACCCCTGTAGATAATAACTTCTCCTCTAGGATGGTCCATACCCCCTCACCTTTCAGTCTTTTCAGTAGTCTAGAAGGAGGAACGATAGGGAGTGCAGGGGCCACTGGAGGTATCTGCGTTGGCACAGAGTCTGTTGCCAGAGAAGTGGCAGCTTAGGGAATATTGGTGGATGTGTACTGAGATCTGGCCCGTAGTTTATCCCTTCGGTTTATCAGAGGCTGCTCATCTTATGGTTCTGAAAAATTAGCTTGGGTTTCAATAGCTACTCCTTTTCTAGCTATATGCTTCTTCCTTTTTCCTTTATCTCCCGGTGGGAGTTCTTCTCCTCTCCTCTTTGGAGGATTTGACCCCTTATCGTTTATGGTTATGCCCTGCGCTTTCTTCTGTTGTGTGGTTAGATTTGTGCGTACCATATCTGCAAGAGATCGGGACAAATTAAGAGAAAATTCAAACATAAACACAGAAAATCTATTGCAGATAGGCTCGCCGATCCATTCAGCAAGTCGCCGAACCTTTTTGGTGAGCTAAGTCGGGCTCGCTGAAGGGATTGGCTTAAAAATTATAGCAAGTCGGCGATGGGAAGGCCCTTTCGGTGAATCGCCGACTACTGTCAGTGATCATGGGTTTGTCCACCGAAAGTTACAGTGCAACAGAGGTTTAGGGGAGCATACAAAGGGCGATCAAGAGTACCTTCGGCGAATCACTTAGTGCTTTCAGCGACCAAAGGCTTCTCGCCAAAATTTACAAACTCAAACAACACATAAAGCATGAATTTAAAAGCGAGATGGGGTCATTAGGCGAACCACCAAGTGGTTCGGCGAGCTCGACCCAGCTCGCCAAACAGCCCAACGTGCCTATTTCCAACCTACCTTGTCGAATTCAACCTCGCAACCCCTAAAAGTAAAATCAAAGCATGCACTAATGGAATTCAAACAAGACCCGTACTACCCAACACCCCGGGATACTCAATTGTTTTTTGGTTTTACCAAATTTGGCCATTTGACGATGTTTGCTCTTAAGAGTGGTGTTACCTGCTCTATCATTGAGTAGTTTTCATCATTTCACACAAACATGGGCTACTCAGACTTCACCCAATCAATCTAAACAACACACAACCACAACCCAATACAATTTCATTCATTTAAAAGCACAAAAAATATGGGCATTTGACGATCAAAACAATACATGCAAGATTTTCAAATTAAAATTGGCATTTAAGCATTCTAATTCTATCAGAGTGGCCCAACACACAATAATACGATACGATCATTGCAAATGAGTACAAAATTTTCAAATGTAAACTCGGGATTCAGAAACCAACCTTAAATGCCAATTGAAAAGCTAGGCAGCAAAGAAATTCTCATTTCGAGCACCAATCAAAAACTAAAATACTAATGGAATATAAAAATATTGAAGATAATACCTTGGTGTGAGTTTGTGAAGTTTAAAAGCGAGGGAAAGTGAAGGATTTCAAATTCTAAGTCTTTTGGGCATTATAAACCATCTAGTTCGCGTCCATTCGGCGACGTTAGTCGCACTCGCCGATCCACTCGGTGGCACGTCGAGTGGTCACTGGTCTCGCCGAGTTTTACAGGACCTTCAGTCAAAGTGAGGGTCCAAACGGCGGTCTTCATCGGGCATACCGACCATTTCGGCGATTTGCCGACTAACCTTTTTCTCGTCAATATGCATTTTCCAAACACTTTGAACATTTAAACCTGCACCACTAACACACCATTATTTCTAAATGCATACAAAAGCATTTAAAACCTTGGGTTGCCTCCCAAGAAGTGCCTTAATTAGCGTCGTGGCACGACGCGAGTCCTTACTCACTCTCCATTGGTGGGGTTGGTCCTAGTGTTACTAGGTAACCCCAATAGTTCATTTAAGTGAAGAGGAGGCACTGCATAACTCATGAGTGTCCTGATCAGCTGGATCGATCTAGAATGGGAGCCGATCATTTGATTCAACACTTCAATATTCTCATTCATCTCTTCCAATAGTTGATCTTGTTCGGTGATCTTTTGGAGTGTGTCCTCGACACGATTGTTCTCCCTGTCTCTAGACTGTTTTCGCTCATGAGGGGGTATGTATCTCCTTTGGCTCTTGCACTGGGTTTCCACCTCTGATATTTTGGTGGCCAACACGTTCAGCTGAGTTATCAGTGCGGTTAACTTGAAGTCTCTCTTGACTTCTTAACTCGTCTCAGCCGAGTTGCTACCATTTCCCTCAGCCATGCTCAGGGTATCTGCCTATATCAACAACTTCAATGCAAAACATAACTCAAAATTAAGTTAGTAAACTACGACTAATAAGAACAATTTTTTTTACTAAACTAAGAATTTTCAAGTAACACCACTCCCCGGCAGCGGCACCATTTTGATGTTTGCGTAATCAAGACACAACTTTCAATGCAAGTGTCTATGATCGTACAATAGTAAAGTAACCCAACCAAGGGTTGGGTTCGAGTCCCAAGGGAGTCGGCATGAAAATTAATAGAAAAATAATATTTAGTTCTAATTAGTCATAGCTAGAAACATTTTCGAATATAAACATGTTAAATCTAAGGGGTGATGCAAGCGTCAATTATCAATTGGGGTTTGTCACAAGTAAACAAAACCAACAAATATGCAAAGAGTACTAATCAAGGAGATGGGGTTCTTGGGATGTGATAGGAATACGGGATAAACTAAACTATTGGGTACATGCTTTTGATAATAAATATGTTGAATATTTGTGACTAGGATAGACTATAGTGGGGTAAATTCTCTCTTGAGCAACTTACCCCGAATCAAATGGGTTCCTCTCAGACACCCACTTGCCACATGAAGAACAACCTCCGCCTTAGCCCACTCACTCTCTCGAGCTGAGTGTGTGGGAGAAGGACTAGGGTTCACTCTCTCGAGCTGAACCTCATGTCGACCCAATCCCACCGGCCATCAATTTAGTAGTCTTAGTTTTACGACCTCTCTCTCGAGAAAGTAAAAAACACAAAGGTGAAATCGTATTTGCAACTACAATGTCATGAAGTTCCACCACAACTACTAAACGAAATCACATCTAAACAACAAATAAATCATCAACAAGCAAGACCCAACAAATAATCTGACCCATATTCACAAAATCACACCCCAAGAATTGGGCTTTTAGCTAGACATGTAAAAGAGATAGAAATTTATACCAATATGAGTTTACATTCAAATGGGTATGAAGACTTAAGTCACAAAACAAGCCAAGAGTGAAGAATCCACAATACCCAAGTCCAAATTCTTGGAGTTGAAACCCTTTGAATCTTCAAGTTCTTCAAAACCCTCTTCAAACTTAGAACTCAAAAGTCTATGTTAAAAATTATATATTAAAAATCTAATATTAAGCTACAACTCTCAACGAGTATTTATAGTTTTCAAAAATCTGTGTTGCAGCGGATCATTCAGCGCTGTCAGTCAAGATCGCCGATCAACTCGGCGATCCGCCCTTCAATAGGTTTCATCGCCGTCTTGCTCTATCCTTCAACATCGTCGTATTTTGGATCATTGGGCGACATAGTACTGCTTCGCGGAACTGCTCAGCGACACGCCGACTGCTCTTTTTCACCGCCGATTTGATCCTTTCCTTAGGGTTCAGCACACTGGAACAAAAGGCGAGGATAAGACCTTTTGGCGAGTGCCTTTGTTCCTTTTTGCTAAGTAGTGTCCATGCTTTCCCTCAAACTCCAAATACCTGAAACTTAAGGGTTTTCATCAAATATTGAAACAAAATATGCATTTGAGGACACTAATTCTATCAAAATATAGCCCTAAATGAGTCCAATTTGTGGACTCATCAATATGAAGAAGAAGGAATCAAATGACATGGAATTTTATATTATTTTTTTAGATCTAATCATTTATTGATGTGGCACTGACAAAATAATGACTTGGAGGCTAGTGTAAAACACCTCACAGCAAGTGAGTGGTTATATAGGGTTTAGGTTGTGTTAAGGGTATGTTTATTATAGTTAAAATAACTCAGGGGTAATAGAACTCGTGTATAGTTAAGGTGTGTTGCTGGGATTTCGCGTATAGCAACACAAACATATCTAGAAACTTGATATTGAATCCCTATTCACACATCAAACATAAACTTATTGATAATTTTCTATTATAAAAAACTTAAATCAAATCAATAATTTTGATGATCATTTCATATATTATTTCAAAAACTAATAATTCAAATAAAAGTAATTCTAAATGAAGAGACAATTCATAAAATAATTAATTACTCAACACATTTCACACCATTCAGAATTATCATTTTAATTTTTTTGTGATTATACAATTAACATTTTATTTGATAAGAAAAAAATAGTACCTTTGTGTTTTTTGATAACTTTGATATTTGGTCTTTTTGAGCCTTAAGTTTTCTAGATCTTAAAACATTAAAATCACTTCGAAATATGAATCTTCCAATATATTTTTTGGACATAAATCTTGATACCATCCTGTCTTTTTTTTTAAAAAAAAAGTTTAGGACAAATAATAAATGTATTTTCAATAATGATTAGAGTTTTATTTATTTTTTAATCAGAAATTAAGGAAATGCATGCAATTTAAAACTCGATCAAAGCTCTTCCAAATGATAGATTTTATTGGTCATTTCAGGGTGGGGTGGGGGGATCTAAAAAGGCATACATTCAAATTTCAAAATGCCAATTAAAATGAAAAATTCACAAAACAAACAATATTGCTAAAAAATGATAAAGAAAAAGAAATTGTTACTTTCCAAAAAAAAAAGTGAAAATTATGAAAAGAAAAAGGAAAAGAGAAAATGATGAAAAAGTTTCAGAAAAGAAATGAGTAAAAGAGAGAGACCTAAATTCTTTTTATCACTAGGAAGGAGTTATATTGTTATCTATACAAGGTAACAGGGGCAGACCTACAATGAATGAAGTGGACATCTTGTTGAAAAATAACACTATATATATATATATATATATATATATATATATATATATATATATAAAATCAGTTTTTGAAATTTTATAGATA
>JAJOOS010018467.1:0-20522 GCA_029582725.1 Solanum chiquidenum | reverse complement strand
TGATGAGACTCTTTTCAGTTGGGAGGAGGCTGGAGTTGGGGCTACAAACAGTGAAAGATGGAGGATGATCCCTGCTTGTATATGGTGGACTATATGGAGAGAGAGAAATGATAGATGTTTTGAAAATAGGGACAACAACCTGCAGGAAGTCAAGCTTAAATGTATTTTGTTGTTCTGTTTTTGGTGTATAAATGTCTACTCCAATGAGACCGAGTCAATCATAGATGTTTTAGGGTCCATCTAGTTCCTGGTTTAGCATTGGAAAGACTAATCTTTTTCTTCTTTTTTGTAAATATGGTTTTTCAGTACTACCTAAGTACTGACTGAAATTCAAATGTTACTAGTGTCAAAAAAAAAAAGTATGTAATTCATAGTATTGAAGCCAATGCTTGCCACTTTAAATCCCCTTATCCATCCACTATGACTATCCTTTTCATTCTGTTAAATCCTTCCATAATCAGTACAACCAGAAAAACAGATAGAGGGTTATCTAGCCCAAGACCTATTGTGAAGGAAAGAAGCCCACAAGAAATCGATTTATCAAAATTTAATATCTGACCGTGTCGGTACAGAAGAACATCCATTTAAGGCATTTGCTAGTGAATCACATATCATTTAAAACACTGATTAGGAAATCACAATTCACATGATCATATGTTTTCGATATCCGACTTGCAAATTATTCCAGGTCTCTTACTTTTTTACTCTGATATCCATGCACTCATTTTTGGGATCTAGTAAGGATGTAGTCCCGATGGACGAGGTAGACCTAAATTTAAACGAAGGACCTACAATTTCTTAGGATCTGCGGTCATGCATGTTCATCGCCATTTGAAAAGTTCTTGAGTTTAATTCTCCATACAGGCTTCAAGATTTGGTTATAAAACATGCATACTTAGCGAAAAATGTGGCTTCTATCCAATTGTCTTCCCAGATTTGGATTTTATTTCCATTCCCAATGTTCCAAGAGATGCCTTTGTGAAAAAGCGGAAAGGATCTTACAAGACTTCTTCAAATGTAGGAATCATAAGGGTAACTGTATGCTCCCTGTTAATGGTGGATCAATCAACTCCAAATCTTCTATGCATTCTGAAAATTCATAACTCATACATGACCCTGTCATTCTATTCATGTTAGATCCTCTGATACAAATCTGGTCATATCAAATTCTCCGCATGCTACCCACGATCCACACATAGACCTCTGGCTGTTCATTGCTTTCATTTTCCACCAAAGTTCATGTCTCTTAATTCTAACTATTAGAATCATAAACACCATTTAGATCTGCACAGTAACCGTGTGGATACCAGTAGTTATAGTTTTCTCTTTCCACAATTGGTTATAGTGAATGCTGCCTCCATCACTTTATTTGAATTACATCATTGGGATGATAGCTAGACATTCAGTATATTTGCTAAAATCATCTTTGTTTCTCCAAGCAAGGATATTACTCCTAGGTCATCATTTGGTTGCCTTCAGACTTTAGAAATCTTTTAGAACTAAAAATGGAAGGCATGAAAATCACGGACATTTTGCCTCCTTTCCTAAACTATTGATTGTATGAATGCATATCTCAATCATGACTCTATGTTCCTTTTTGGGCTGAAACTCAAATCTGCTTTCTCTGTCATATGATAATACTGCTGGTAATTGACTTGGAGTTTCTCTTCTGCAATGTTGTAGGCAGAAAGGTGGATGAAGGCGTGTGTTTATCTTGGGAGAGTATCTTCTCTCAGCTCGGACGTGTGTGAACATTGAGAAACTTCCTTAATCATTATCTGAATGTAGTGATTGTGTCATGTTACTTAGAAGCTCATATTACTAACATTTTTAAGGAAGGCCACTCTCTAATGCATACTTTGTTGTTGAATTATAGCAGTACTGGAAGAGAAATCAGTCTAAAAGAAAAGGAAAACAGTCAATTTTATTAGATTTTCTTTTAAAAAGAAGCTCTCAGTATTGCCTAAAGTAACTGTTGTAAGAAGCTTATGTTAGTTTTGGGCCAAATTGCACCAGTGTTTAGAAGGAAGAGTGGGTAAAGAAGTCCTTTGCCAAAAAAATTCTCAAGACAGTTTTGTTTGTTTGATATGCAAACACTATCAAACAAGTACCATTAAAACTTGAAAATTGTTTTGCCAGAAACTTTTCCGCCTGATTTTGCAAGCACACAGGGATAGTTTTAGCATAATAACTTTCCTTGAAATCCCATTTAGAAGAAGTCTCAACCTTGAATGCCGGTTTCTAGTGTAGCTACCCTTAGGAAATGAGTGGGTGGTTTGAGATACTGACATAGAACTTTTAAGGTTTCTTCAATGTCGGAACAATGGTTAAATAATGTTTGTATCATAGGTATATAAGGACAGAAGTGCTGAACTTGTGTCCAGTGATTTTGTCTACCCTTGTAAAGATGAGCTATCAAGTTGTTGTTTTCATGTGAAGTGGCTTTTTCACCCCTTCCCCATGCTTGTGTCATTGTTTTTTGGTATGACATTGCTACCATTAAACACATGTGTTTTGACCTTATACTTTTGCATCCCCTCCACTCTTCACTCTTGTTATATAGATCTTCACAACTTTTGTGATTTATTCCTCTGTTCTCAATTTTTGGCCTTGGTGTCACAGGTCAAGCTTGCATTAGCAAGTGTGGATTAACTACTTACTATAACATATTCTGCATTTGGCATAATAAACCTAGACTAGTCTATGACTATGATCAAAAGGACTCGTCTATGACTGATCGATGTCCATAAAAATTGAAGAATGAGAAACAATAGGGATAGATGGGAATTTATTTGCATGAATTCAGAACATTCTCCAATTTCACATTCATACAATGACAAGTTCTATATCTCAAGCATCATATATGTTAACAGAATTGTTGTTTATTCAATTATAAGCTATGCTGGTAGATGGAAAAATGACTTCAAGTTGTAAGGCTGAATAACATCCACAGTGCCATTCCATAGTAATTGAGCAACTTGTTTGTATGCCATTTCTGTGAGATGACCAGAGTCGAAAAATAGGTATTTTTTTACATTTTTGCACAACTTGTACTCTTTTACTTGTCTCTTCCCTCCACAACTATAGATTCCTCTGAATGGACCTGTCCCACAACAAGCTGTTTTTGATGTTTTAAAGCCTAGGCAAATATATATATATGCATGTTAGAACCTTCAAAATTGTAATTGTACTCCAAAAGGGAGATTAGAGGAACTTACCATATTTTGAAGGATTGCGAATTCTTTCACTAGCAACTTTGAAAAAATCAAATAAGGAATACTTAAATCCAGGTAAGTGTTGTTCTAGTTCTAGTTGCTTTAGCATTTTAGGCAAAATTGAATTGTGTATTTTTGCAAGGGTTGTGAAGAGTTGTATGCAGTTGCCACTTTTATTTCCTTGTTGGAAATTAAGAGCCCTAGAACCTGGTGTACAACCCAAAGGACCCAAAGTAAGGATCACAAATTTTCTCCCTCCTTCCTTGTATATTCCCTGTTCCAAACAAATTTAGCAAAAAATATTACTCCTTTTACTTGTCCACTATAATAAAAATAGACGTTCTGCTTAGAAAACTAACAAAATAGTAATTTATTACTTTTAATTCCTCAGTGCCATTAAAATGTAAGTACCTTGATAACAGATGTCAAATTGCCGATTACCATGTTTGCGTATTCATGTTTTGGATACGTTGCGTCAAAATTGAAGTAATCATTATTTCCTGCACTAAATATGTATACAGCATTGGAGAGGAGTTGTTTTGACTTTTTTCTTCCAAACTCGTTCTTCAAATCTTTGGTCACTTTTTTGAAATATTTCAATTGTGTTTTAAGGTCAATAACCTGCAATTTCAAAAAATAAAATTAGTTCCTTAGTGATGATATCTTTTTTCTAGTTTAAAGAGGACTACATCTACTATGTTGAAAGTTGTAATTAAATAATGGATTACAAATTCCCTCACGTAAGAAGAGATTTTTGATTATTTTTATTTTACGTAATGACGGGATACAATTAAATATAATTTTTCAGGCACACTCAAAATTTTCGCTAGTGAACAAAATTTAGAGAAATTGTGACACCTCAGTTTTTTTACTTAGAAGGATTTCTAGTCTAGCTTATATTATTGGAGTACTTGCTTAGAATTAAGCATAGAACTATGAGTTAAAACGTCAAGAGATATTTTTGAAGAGTCACTATCTGGGCCTAGCAATGACCTGACCTGATCCACTCATCCTGTGTATAAAATTGCTTTTGTTAAGGAGCGCTTTATTCATACTATGATATTAGTTGTGCCTTTTATTTCTTATCTAACTATGGATGTTCATGTCTCGATTTGATTTCACTAATATAATTTCATTTTTCTGTTATTTAAATTTCTGGTGCAAGGAAGAATTAAAATAGAAAAATGACTTACAAAGCCACGAAAAGTTTCAACTAGACAGCCAGCTCCTCCTGATGCAAAATTCACTCCATGGACAAATTGGTCTTTTCCAATCTCAAAATAAGATGGAACCAGTGGAAGCTCAGCATATTCAGCTAATTGAAAACAATAAAACCAATTAACTTATATTCCATATGATAATATTCATAATTATAACACTTTCAACGGTTCAAGTACTTTTATCTTTACCATATATATCATAAAACAATTCTATCGAAAATTTGGATAACATTAAAATCGAGATATAACTCAACTAATAGTTATTAACTCATTTATTACTATTTTGTTGTAAATAAAAATGAAATCAAGAAGAAAGGTTACTTTAGTTTGCTCTTAGAAAGATTTATGTCGTATCTAGTACTACCATATATTTCTCAGACATACAAACTCGATATCTTTGTAAAGAGTAGATCAGAGGTGGATGTAACATTACCAATATAATCAGGAATAATACGACCATCACAAAATCTGCCAGTAGGAGGGTTGAAGAAGGATTCACCATAAGGCAACCAATTAGCTTGGAATTGAGTAGTAGTGTTGATGTAGTTGTTATTCCCAGGATCAAAGAGAGAATCACCAAACACAAAGAGGGCTTTTTGTTTTTGAACTGATAATAATGTTCTTTCGTAGCTGCCAAAACACCCAAATGGTATGCCAATTATTAGAGAAAACCAAATGATTAAACCCATCATTATCAACTCTAATTTTTGCAACTACATTAGAGTTCTAGCTACTTGAAATAAACAAGAGATGTCTAGCTTCAACTTCTACTGATTTTTCAACTAAATAATTAAGAGCTTTCTGTATTATTTTATTATTAAGTCGTCTTAAGAAAATATATAGTTGACCTGGGGGAGACAAAAAATAACGAAAAATATAAATAAATTATTACTCCACTAGAAGAGTATGCCAGCAAATCAATTGATTATTGTAGTATTTATAATTTAATATAGGGAAAATGCATAAGTACCCCCAGCCTATATCCGAAATCCCTGAGACGCACCTAACCTTTACTAAGGTTCTATTACCCCCCAAACTTATTTTTTAATTAACTTTGTACCCCTTTTCGGCCTACGTGGCACTATTCTTGAAAAAAAGTCAACACGCGCTGGACCCACAAGATAGTGCCACATAGGCTGAAAAGGGGTAAAACATTATATATAAAATAAGTTCAGGGGGGTAATGGGACCTTAGTAAAGGTTAGGTGTGTCTCAGGAATTTCGGGTATAGGCTGGGGGGTACTTATGCATTTTCCCTTTAATATATAATACAAGTATAGGAGAAATACATGATTTTATTTTTAGCGAAACTCCCTTTATTTATCCCTTAAATACAAAGATAGATTTTAGGTGAACATCCTAATAGTTTCTATTATGATCATGAGAAAATTCATTTTCTTAAATTTCAAATGATGGTATTTATATTGTAACGATCCTTACAAGTCATTTTGAGTTTTTCAAGTATTTTTTTTTTCATTTTACCTTTATTTTATAGCTTTTGTATATTATTTGACCGCTATTGATCTTTTTAGGTGATCAAAAGTATATCATGAGTTTTTCAGGTTTGACCAAAGTCAACATTAATCAAGCTTGAAATCAAATCCTCATAAATCTCTATGATAATTGTTGACTTGGTTTGATAGTTGATCCAGGTTTTGGGGCATTCAATATTTGATTCGGGTTTTGGGGCATTCAATATTTGATTCGGGTTTCAAGGCATTCGAAAGTGATTCGAGTCATTGACTCTTGGATGGTGAAACTTTTTTCTCTTAAAAAACACCTAAAATAAATCAATTCAAATAGACTTGTAGTTGACTATTAATTTATATTTTTGATCGAGTATTACTCTAACTTATCATAGAGTATAATGTAACAAGACAAAACAATCGTTTTTTTTATTTCTTCTATTTAAATGAGTTTAAATAAAATAAAATAATATAATTTCTTTAAAAAATATACTCTTATCATGAATAATTATTTATTTTTTATAAAAAAAATTAACACATAACTTATTCTTAATAAAAATTGAGGCCCCCTAAAATTGGGACCTAAGACATATGCCTTATTTTTATAAGCATTGAGTCGGCAGTGGACTGGACATCAACAATACATAACTAAAATCTTAGTCTTATTTTTTAAAAAAAATTGGGTTAGATTTATCGAAATGAATAGCCTTAACTGAATGTGTCAGATAATATAAAGCCCAAAGGTATTCCCGTCCCTATTGAGGATTCCTACGAACATGAATTCTAATTTTATAATAGGTCACTAGCCGCCTTTCTTATCTTATAGTTCATAAACAACACTCAAGCATCATCAAATTTAAGTAAATCAAGATTAGGATACTTAAGAATATTTCTTCATGGAATTAAATATATCTGTCACGATCCAAAAATGGACGTGATGGAACTCGTCTGATCCCACCAAGACAAGTCAGCCTAAAACCCAACAATATCAAAGAAAAATGCGGAAATAAACTAATAATAACATAAGCATGAAAATACTTAGTATTTTTAAAAACAACCCCAAAACCTGGTTGTCATGTGTATAAGCCACTAATGTATAATAAATAGAGTTTGAAAGATAAATACAAGTCTCAATGTCTTTATCTCTCGAGTGGAACGAAACATAAGCAAGGAACAAGAGGGCCCGCCGGGATGACAAGTAGCTACATCTCAAGTATCCACTATAAAAACTCGGAAGTAGGCAGAAGGAGGATAATCACATAGATCCGGGCAAGCAACCCACACAAGTGCAAAAGCAAGGAGTGAGTACCAAACAACATGGTACCCAACAAGAAATTCACTAAGCACAAGGTAAAACTAGATTAAAAAAAATGAGAACTCCTTCCATCCCAATCGAACCGCCACAACTATAACCTGCACAGAAATCAACCCAACCTAACAATTTACGATATACAACTCACAAGGTTTCATATAACAGTCCACCAGTTATATTTCATCAAATCACAAGTGTCAAGGTCATCAATCACAAGTATCAAAGTCAACTTCATCAATCTTAAGTATCACGTTTATCAATCACAAGTATCAAGTCATCGGTCATAATAATCAAGTTTATCTATCACAATATCAATGGGGACTTATAGGGAACACCCACAGTCCATGTATCCGCTGGCAATGACCTCATCATCAATAACACTCGTCGATAATGACTTCGACATCAATAAAACTCGCCCGCAATTACCTTGGCATTAATTACACTCGTGCGATGACCTTGACATCAATAACACTCACTGATAATGACCTCGGCATCAATAACACTCACCAAGAATGACCTCGACATCAATAACACTTACCAACAATGACCTCGATATCAATAACACTCACCGACAATGACCTCGTCATCAATAACACTCGTCGGTAATGACCTCGGTATAATTACAATACATCTCATCAGAGTATTCCAGAACCGATGCAAATAGATGGGCGTTCACACAATAATGAGGAAATGAAAAATTCAAGTAATTCACATCCACACCAATACTATCAAAGTATTTCATCAACCTCCAATTTAATATCAACACTCAAGGCAATTCACAGAACTCAATATAATATTATCAACACGCTGCCTTTTTCTTTAACCTCATTTCTATCATTAAGTTTATTCAATTTGATCAATTAGCCCATCATCTCATTCCCATTACTCCCAAACTCAAACAACAACTAGGATTCATGATTCTACAAGTTTTAACAAGGTCTAAAAGTTCACTTGCCTTAATCAATCACAAATCAATCCAAGACTTAAGCTTTTACATTCCGAACAATATCCAAATCAACACAATCTAGCCAAACAAGGGAATTAACAACACCCATGTCAAGCAATTGAATTAAGGGGTCAAATTGATTCAAAAACCCGATGTCGAAAATAAAGGTTGAATATGAAAATTGTTACATGAATATGATAACCATAACATTTGGAATCCATTGATGAAAATCATTTCGAAAACAGAGGGGTATTCACCCCAAAATCACTATTTTAGTCAAAACCCCAAGTTCTCAAAAATTCTCCAAACATTGTCATTCAAAATCTTTAATTTGATGTTAAAAACCACAATGATAATAGGGAATTGAAGGTTTGGGTTCACAAAGACTTACACAAAAGAATCACCACAAAAATTTCTTTGAAATCGCTCCACAAGAGTTCTCAAAGCTCAAAAAATGAAAAATGGGAAAGAAACCTCGCAGTATCAAACCAAAACCCTTGCAGATCTCATTTTTGCAAGCCCAAGATCACTAACACGAGCTTCGCAAAAGTGAAGGCTTAGTCGCGAAAGCGAACCCCACTTAATTGACCAGCCTTGCTTTCGCGAGTTGTCCATTCGCTAAAGCCAAGGTCGTGAAAGAGAAGGTTAGACCTTCTGACCCTTCGTGAACGCGTGTTATTATTAGCTAACGCGACCCTTACAAAAGTGAAGACCCTTCACAAACGTGAGGACTGTAGTCATCATCAACTATCAGTCAACACAAATATTTACGAATGGAGCCTTGGGATTCGTTTAGAACCCCACACATAGAAACCCAATATGCTACTCAACTAATCTCGGTGTTCCAAACTCAAAGGAACCATCAAAATACGAATCTGAGGTCCCCTTGATCTGAAATGGATTAAAGTCACAAGAAACAAATATAACGCCTATAAAGGCTAAATCAAGCTCGGGACCTCTGAAAATTCAATCAACACCTATTCTAGGCCTAAAATCATCCCCAAAAACTAATGGAGCCTAAAATCATCCCCCCAAATCTAATGGAGCCTAAAATCATCCCCCAAATATAATGGAACTATCAGAAATCAAATTTGAGCATCCAAACTCTGAATGTTGGCCAAAATCAACCCAAAGGGTAAATTCTCAAAAAATTTCAACTCAGGATCTCAAATCCATGAAAAGACTCTAAATTTTAAACCGACGACGTTCATAGACAAAATTTCATATTTCAGGACTGATGGAATTGACAGAATTATATTCTGAGAGTCAAAACTTCAAAATAAACCAAAAACTACTTTTTAACAACTTTAGCTTTTCAAAACTCTAAAATTTTCACAATTCATAACTTTTTACTCAAAATCGATTTCACAAACTAACCAGAAATGACTCGTGGCGATCATTGGGAGGAGTAAAATAGAAATTTTGTAGAAATTTTTAAAAATGACCAATAGGGTCATTACATTATCTACTATTAAAATCATGTTCTTTCTCAAACATAAAGCAAAAGGAAATAAATGAAACCTAAAAAAACTGGGGATATTTGGCCCGTATATCTAACTCTGTCTCCCAAGTTGCCACTCTAACTGGACGGTACTTCCACTGCACCTTAACTGAAGCAATATTTATGGTCCTAAGTTTTCGATCCTGCCTATCCAGAATGGATATATGCTTCTTCTCAAATGACAAGTCTAGCCCCTACACTACCGAATCAAGCAAATGTATATGATACTCATCTAACTGTACTTCGAAGCATGGAGACATGAAACACATAATGCACAGTTGACAAGCTAGGAGGAAAGGCCTGCTTATAGGCCACCTCTCCCACTCGACTCAAAATCTCAAAAGGGCCAATGAGTCTAGGGCTAAGCTTGCCATTCTTCTTGAACCTTATCACACCTTTCATGGGTGAGATTCGGAGCCATGATCACCGTCTATAAATACTAAGGCTTGAACTCTTTGGTCTGCATAAATCTTATGTCTTCTATGGACTGCCAACAGTCTACCCAAAATCATACGGATCTGCTCCATGATCTCTTAGCAAGTCTGTGTCTAAAGAGTCCATCTCAATCGAATTAAATCAACTAATTAGATATCTACACCATCTGCCATATAATGTCTCAAATGGGGCCATCTGAATACTGGAGTGATAACTGTTATTATAGGAAAACTCTGCTAAGGGAAGGTGATGATCCTGCCAAGCACCAAAGTCAATCACATATGCTCGAAACATGTCTTCAAACACTTGAATCATTCGCTCGGACTCCCCGTCTATCTAAGGTGAAACATTGTACTCATATATAACTGATTACCCAAATCATGTTGTAAGGCTCTCCAAAAGTGGGATGTGAATAGTGCACCTCGATCAGAGACAATGGAAATAGGCATACTATGAAGTCGGATTATGTGACTAAAGTAAAACTAGGCTAATTTCTCCTTCATATACATCACCCAAAACTGGGATAAAATGGGTGGACTTGGTCAGCCTATCGACGACCACCCAAATAGAGTCATAACCACCCACTGTAGTAGGAAAACCTACAACAAAATTCATGGTGATAAGTTCCCACTTCCAAGTAGGAATAGGTACGCTCTGCGACACACCTCGGACCGGTGGCGCTCACACTTGACCTATTGGAAAGTCAAGAATCGAGACACAAAATCTGAAATATCCCTCTGCATACCATACCACTAGTTTTGCTGACTTAGATCATGTGTCACGACCTAGGGGTACCCCTTAGATGTAACACAACGTACTTGACCTCGAAGGGGTCTCATACAAGCCCTTAGCATAATCATAAACATAGTGTCATAGAAATGATGCATAATTTAAAACTTTTACAATCGAAGTCAACTTCCTTTTCATAAATGGATATAAGAGTCTAGACCTTGTCTCAATCACCATCTAGTACAATAGAGAATACAATTAGGGTCAAGCCCTTTACATCAATAAAGTCTCAAAAACAGAAAGTACAATAGGAGCTAGAAATGAATAATGTCTTGTCCTCGAACCATGAGGACTCACCAAGCTTAGGGAATAGTCAATCCAAGCTTCACTTGAAAGAAGAAGTACGTCTCAACGACCGGAACATACACACATAATAAATGTAGAAAATATGGGTTAGCACAAATAATGTACTAAGTATGGAAGCCATGCATAAAAATCCTTAAAATATGCATAAATGGGACATTTAGTTGAAATCATACATTTATCAAGTTTGAAAGCCATTATGCACATTTATGAAGAAACATAAGTCAAACCATATAAGCAACCCAAAGCCATACTAGTGCAATGCAAATGTAAGATCACATAACCCTACCAAACGCTAAGTATCACATTTAAGTCGCCAAACACATCCATATCTCACTTTTGCCTCATCCATAACCAATATACATAAGTAAGGAGTTATTCATGATCATAACTTGTAACAAGTAAAGTCAACCTTAACATCCATATTTATCTTGCATACATAATCCATAAGTCTTCATAACATAAGAGAACCTCACCATAACCCTTCTTAAAGTCTACTTGTGCAATGCATAAGTGAAGTCCCATACCCCCACTCATACTAAGTAGTACCTCTTAAGAAGTCATAATTAAATTCCTTGTTCTTATCATAGTTCATATTCGTGTCATATAGGGAAAATAGCCTTAACCGACATAGATCATGTGAGCTACATGGAATCCGGTGTTCTACCCCCACACCAAAAAGAGGTGTCCTACTTGCCTAAGGTAGAACGTACATTTTAGCTTTTAGGTGGATCCACTAGCTAAAGACCTATGTGGGCACATAGTTATGGGATAATGAGATTTGCTACTAGAAACCCTAACTACTAACGTGGAGGTTTCCATCTGATGAGATAACCATATTGGGAACCCAACTACTAGCGTGAAAGAACCTATCTCATACTCATATCCACTCGGTGCTAATCATAATTCCCTTTTAGAATTCATATTAAATATTTACTTAAGTTCATGTTCAGGAGAGAAAGCACTAGGCACTCAAACCAACATACATCATAATAACTCATAGATTCACTAGGTGAGGATGTCATTTCAACCTTAGAATCATCAACATGTGAGTAAACCTTTCACATCATATTCATAGTGTGTTCATGAGAATGGCCTTTCAATCAACACAACAAGCTTATCATAAACATACATACATACTTCATGCATAATCAAGTGTAAGGGTATGGGGAAGAACAATCTTGCATCAATACCACAGTAACACAATAATCATAGGATCATCACTATCTAAGTTAATCACAAGTTCATATACAATCCTCATCAACATGTATAAACCCTAACAAATTGCCCTTCAAGGCTATGAATCAAGATCAACCCTAACTTCTAGAATTACCACATTATATAGAGGGATATCATGATTCAACAACTTAATCAATGTAAACATAATCAATTGTCAAGCTCCATCATCAATCAAGCCATACCATAGTTCATAATTTAGGAAGAAAGGGGAATTATGGGTCCAAGGGAGATTATCATCATAATTCAATAATACTCCAACATTCCAATCATAAATCATCATAATCAACCATAATAAACCATACTTAAACAATCAAAAACATTTTGGAAGAAGACCCATGACAATAGATTGAAAACCCTAGGTTTGGGGGATTTTGAATCTTAAAATATAGTTTGAAGGGGCTCTTTGGGTTATAGCTACTCAAAGATGAAAAGCATCCATACCTTGACTAAGAAACTCCAAGAAATTTGGGGAAGAATCTTTGGAATCCACAAACCCTAGCTTCAATGGCTCCTTTCTTCTTCTTTGTGTTTAGAGAGAGAAATATTGAGAGAAGAGGAAGTTTTTGATTTGATTTGGGTGTTTGAGTATATGACTTAGAATAATGGATTTTGACTTTACAACTTATATACTTCCCATAAAAATACCAAAACAACCCCATTTTAATTGGACTAAAAAGGACATTACTTAGTTGACCCTCATTTAATGGCCCCCCGTCAGGGACCACGAGCCACCATTCACAAGCCATGGTGTGGACCACGACCCATGGTCCTACCCGTGAAGGTGAGGCAGTGTCCTTGATTTTGGAACATAAGGCCTCTTCGCCCAAGTCATTTTCACGGACCCCTTCACGAGTCGTGGTGATGACCACGATCCGTGGTCACCCTCGTGAAGGGTGAGGCAATAACTAGGCTACCTCATGCCCCCTAGCCCCCATGCCTAAGTCTCCTTCACGAAGGGCTCCATGAGTCGTGGTCCGTTCCGTGAATTTGAGGCAGTGGCTAAGGTTTTGGGTTGCCATTTTTCCAAGGCCAAGGAGGCTTCACAAGCCCCTTCACGAGTTGTGGAGTGGACCACGATTCGTGGTCCCACTCATGAAGGTAAGGCAGTGGCTCCTAGGTAGGGGCAGCCTTGGCTTGGCCCCTTTGCCTTGGCACTTGCCCCTTGGCCTTGACTCAAATAGACCTCTTTTCAACCCTAAATGACTCACTAACATTCGGGGAGTCATTTTATGATATTTACCCTTACGTTTAGGCTCTAGTTTAACCTACCATTTTCTGGAGTGTTACATTATCTCCCCCTTGGGAACATTCATCCTCAAATGATGATTTAGACACCTTACGGAATTAAAGAGTCAAGACTAGCAACCCATCATGCATGCAACATATAAACAATGCACAATTCAAAGGAGGAAACATCAACTCCATCTCAAGACATAATCAATGCAATCACAAAGACGTAGGAGCTACATCCATAACCCAATATGTACAAAACTTATCATTTCATATCATCATAGGAGGAACTACCTTCTCCAACTCTAAGCAAGCTCAACACAACAATATGGAGCCAATATACCATTTCATCAAAAGCATAACTAAGCACGTTCATCACAAACATAATTAAGCATATTCTTTAAATCATCTCATGAAGTCAAATAGGCAATCATCCTACTTAAATGCAAATCAACATGAGGAACATATAAATCATGAAAACTCAATTCATGAAAAATATGAATTCTCACAAGAACATGCCTATTATAAGGAAATCATAAAGAACACTCATAGCACATATGACTTCCAAAACACCAAACTCAAGAAAACTACTTACTTCAAGAAAACTACTTACTTCAAGTTTGGATGAGGATAGCGGGACTTCATATCAGCCTCGGCCTCCCAGGTAGCACCCTCAACTAAGTGATTCCTCCATAAAACCTTAACGAAAGCTACTTCTCTATTTCTCAACCTTTTCACTTGCCGGTCCAAATTTTCCACCGGAACTTCCTCATAGGATAGACTCTCATCAACTCCTAAACCTTCTAAAGGAATGATGGATACCGGATCACCAATGCATTTCTTAAGCATGGAAACATGAAACACTGGGTGAACCGGAGCCAATTCATTTGGCAAGTCTAATAGATAGGCAGCCTTGCCAACACGTTTCAAGATTTGATATGGGCCAACATGTCGGGGACTAAGCTTCTCCTTCTTACCAAACCTCATCACATCCTTCATAGGTGAGATTTTCAAGTAGACCCAATCACCAACTTCGAATTCTAGATCCCTCTTTCTAAC
Source organism: Solanum chiquidenum (assembly GCA_029582725.1). NCBI lineage: Eukaryota > Viridiplantae > Streptophyta > Magnoliopsida > Solanales > Solanaceae > Solanum > Solanum chiquidenum. Next base: position 5,808 of record JAJOOS010018467.1, on the reverse strand, counting down.
ATCGGCATAAAACTTTTGTTGACTTTGGGCCGTCTTCAACCTCTCTCTAATGAGTCAGACTTTTTCAATGGCCTCATAAACTAGTTCGGGACCAATTAGATCAAATTCACCTACTTCAAACCAACCAACCAGAGATCTACACCTCCTACCATATAGGGCTTCAAACGGAGCCATGTCAATGCTTGAGTGGTAACTATTGTTGTAGGCAAACTCAATCAATGGGAGATGGTCATCAGAACTACCTTTGAAATCTATCACACATGCCCTCAACATGTCCTCTAAGATTTGCAAGGTGTGTTCTGCTTGACCATCCGTTTGATGGTGGAAAGTGGTACTAAGTTTAACATTAGTACCAAGCCCATTTTGGAATGCCTTCCACAAGTGTGAAGTAAATTAAGTACCCTGATCTGAAATGATAGATAAGGGGAACCCATGCAACTTTACCATCTCATTGATGTACAACTTGGCATAGTCTTCCACCGAAAATAAAGTCTTGACGGGAATAAAGTGGGCAGATTTTGTCATCCTATCAACAATGACCCAAATAAAATCATGTTGCTTTCGAGTACGAGGCAAACTCACAACAAAGTCCATATTCACATCCTCCCACTTCCAAGTGGGAATATCTATATATTGGGACAAACCTCCTGGCCTTTGATGTTCGGATTTAACTTGTTGACAATTCAAACATTTGGCCACAAACCCACTAATCTTTCTTTATACCATTCCACCAATAGACTTTCTGTATGTCACGGTACATCTTAGTGCTTCCCAAATGAATAGAATACCGCAAACCATGAGCCTCTTCTAAAATTTGGTCTCTTAAGCCATCAACATCCGGAACACATAATCTACCTTGGTACCTAAGCACCCCATCTCCCCCTTGGGAGAAAGCCTCAACGGCCTTGTTGAGTACCGATTCTTTTAACTTCATTAATATGGGATCAATGCCTTGTTTAGACTTCACATCAACTACGACGATTCAGAACTATGATGGACCATGACACCACCCTTGGTGGAATCCACAAGTTGGATATCTAACCGGGTCAACCTATGCACATCACGAACCAATTCTTTCTTCTCATCTTCTACATGATCCACACTACCCATGGACAATCTACTTAGGGCATCTACAACTACATTAGCTTTGCCGAGGTGGTAAAGGACACTCATGTCATAATCCTTCAAAAGTTTTAACCACCTTCTTTGTCGGAGATTCAAGTCTTTTTGGCTAAACACATATTGAAGACTCTTGTGGTCGGTGAAAACATCCACATGGACCCCATATAGGTAGTGCCTCCATATTTTCAAGGCAAACACCACCGCCGCTAATTCGAGATCATGAGTTGGATAATTCTTTTCATGTACCTTGAGTTGCCTCGAAGCATAGGCAATCACTTTACCATGTTGCATAAGGACACATCCCAAACCCACTCGAGAAACATCACAGTATACCACAAACCCATCGGTACCCTCCGGTAAGGTCAACACCGGAGCGAAAGTAAGTATATTTTTCAACTCTTAGAAGCTTTTCTCACAAGCTTTCGACCACACAAACTTAGCTTTCTTTTGTGTCAAGGCCGTCAACGGAGAAGTAATGGAGGAAAAACCCTCAATAAACCTCCTATAATAACCGGACAAACCCAAAAAGCTTCTAATATCGATAGGAGTTAGAGGTCTAGGCCAACCCTTGACCGCATCCGTCTTCTTAGGATCTACCTCCCATACCCGACACAATATGACCAAGGAAGGCAACCGACCTTAGCCAAAACTCACACTTGCTAAACTTTGCATAAAATTGGTGATCTTTAAGGAATTGCAATACAATCCTCAAATGATCCACATGTTCACCCTCACTTCTTGAATAGATCAAAATATCGTCAATAAAAATTATCACAAATGAATCAAGATATTGCCTAAACACCCTATTCATTAGGTCCATGAATGTCGCCGGGGCATTTGTTAACCCAAAAGACATAACCACAAATTCGTAGTGACCGTACCGGGTCCTAAAGGCCGTCTTGGGAATGTCAACCCCTCTTCACTTATCTATTCACTTGCTTGAGCTTTTGTTCCTCAATTTGTTTGGCATGAGCCATAAGATGTGAAATATTCATACTTGGGATAAGTATTGCCGAACGACATTCATTGACTACCAAGTCGGATAACCCCATAACAAATTTGTTCATCTTGGCCCTAGAGTCCGCCACTAAGGTTAGAGAATATTTTGACAATTGGGTGAACTTAAGGCTATACTCTTTCACACTCATATCTCCTTGGCAAAGGTTGATGAATTCTTGCATCTTTTGTCCCCTCAACTCTAGGGGAAATAACCTATCAAGGAATACCGACTTGAACAATCCCCAATCTACTGAGCCTACTCTTACGGGTCTCTCATCCTTTCATTGCTCATACCAAACTTGAGCCACGTCCTTTAATTGGTAGGCGGCTAGTTCCGCCTTCTCTTGTGGAGACACTCTCATAGCATCAAGCACCTTAAAGACTTCATCAATAAACCCTTGTGGATCTTCATCCACTTTGGAGCCATAGAACATATGGTGATTCATTCTTGTGAAATCCCTTATCCTAGAAGCGATTGTACTTGCATTGGGGTTCACTTGAACTCTAGCATCCCTAGTGACTTGAGTCGTTAAAGCATGATTCAATGTTTGGAGAGCAAACCTTATTTCCACATTTTTCATAGCCCCCTCATTATTAGGAGCTTGAGGAATTTGAGGCCCTTGAGGACCTTGGGGAGGAACTCCCTCATTCACAATCTTCTCTTCTATCCTTCTTGCAGTCGCCCTTCTTGTAGTCATATCCTATATGCACAAGAAAAGGGTTAGGAAAACGACTTCATAGAGTTAAAACTCCAAGGCACGACTAAAGAGTAATGAAATAAGTGAAAGTTCCTAAACATCTTATATCCTCTCATTCATAAGTATGGCGCGCTTCGCACTCATGAACAAGACTCTACTACATGTGGTTCATGAGACATCATCCTAGAATCATGCAAAACCTTGTGCTCTGATACCAAGTTTGTCACAACCCAGGGGTACCCCCTAGATGTAACACGGCGTACTTGACCCCGAAGGGTCTCATACAAGCCCTTAGCATAATCATAAACATAGAGTCATAGAAATGATGCGGAATTTAAAACTTTTACAATCGAAGTCAACTTTTTTTCATAAACAAAAATAAGAATCTAGACCTTGTCTCAATCACCATCTAGTATTATAGAGAATACAATTAGGGTCAAGCCCTTTACATCAATAAAGTTTCAAAAATAGAAAGTACAATAGGAGCTAGAAATGAATAATGTCTTGTCCTCGAACCATGAGGACTCACCAAGCTTAGGGAATAGTCAACCCAAGATTAACTTGAAAGAAGAAGTACGTCACAACGACCGGAACCTACATTCATAGTAAATGTAGAAAATATGGGTTAGCACAAATAATGTACCAAGTATGGAAGCCATGAATAAAAATCCTTAAAATATGCATAAAAGTGACATTTAGTTGAAATCATGCATTTATCAAGTTTGAAAGTCGTTATGCACATTTATGAAGAAACATAAGTCAAACCAACATATAAGCAACCCAAAGCTATACTAGTGCAATGCAAAGGTAAGATCCCATAACCCTACCAAACGCTAAGTATCACATTTCGGTCACCAACAACATCCATATCTTACTTTTGCCTCATCCATAACTAATATCTATAAGTAAGGAGTAATTCATGATCATAACTTGTAACAAGTAAAGTCAACCTTAACATCCATACATATATTACATACATAATCCATAAGTCTTCATAACATAAGAGAACCTCACCATAACCGTTCTTAAAGTCTACTTGTGCAATGCATAAGTGAAGTCCCATACCCCCACTCATACTAAGTAGTACCTCTTAAGAAGTCATAATTAAAGTCCATGTTCTTATCATAGTTCATATTCGTATCATATAAGGAAAATAGCTTTAACCGACATAGACCATGTGAGCTACATGCAATCCGGTGTTCTATCCCCACACCGAAAAAAGGTGTCCTACTTGCCTAAGGTAGAACGTACATTTTAGCTTTTAGGTGGATCCACTACCTAAAAACCTATGTGGAAACATAGTTATGGGATAATGAGATTGTTACTAGAAACCTTAACTACTAACACGGAGGTTTCCATCTGATGAGATAACCATATTGGGAACCCAACTACTAGCGTGAAAGAACCCATCTCATACTCATATCCACTCGGTGCTAATCATAATTCCCTTTTAGAATTCATATTAAATATTTACTTAAGTTCATGTTCAGGAGAGAAAGCACAAGGCACTTAAACCAACATACATCATAATAGCTCATAGATTCACTAGGTGAGGATGTCATTTCAACCTTAGAATCATCAACATGTGATTAAACCTTTCACATTATATTCATATTTTGTTCATGAGAATGACCTCTCAATTAACACAACAAGTTAATCATAAACATACATTCATACTTCGTGCATAATCAAGTGTAAGGGTATAGGGAAGAAGGATCTTGCATCAATTACACAATAGTCATAGGATCATCACTATATAAGTGAATCAAAAGTTCATACACTACTAAAAAAATGTCAAAAAAAGACGGCCAAAAGCGAAGGACTGCGTCGCTTTTTTTGTCAAAATTGACGGAAAAGCGACGTAGTCACTTTGGTCACTTTTTAGCTCGACGATTTTCAAAAAACGACGGACTGCGTCGCTAAAAAGCGATGGACAACGTCGTTTTTAAAAAAGCGACGGACTGCGTCTCTTTTAGCGACGGACTGAGTCGCTTCTTTACTATTATATTTTTTGAATTATTTTTAAAAAAGCGACGGACTGCGTCGCTTTATTTTAATTTTCAATTTTTTTAATTTATAAAGAGCGACGCAGTTCGTCGCTTTTCTGGATTTTTTTTGTTTGAAAATCCCAGAAAAGCGACGGACTGAGTCGCTTTTTTACTCTTTTTTTAAAAAAAGCGACGGATAAAAGGACACTGTCCGTCGCTTTCCTGGGATTTTAAAAAAATTAAAACCCAAAAAAGCGACGGACTAAACCACGCTGTCCGTCGCTTTTTCTGCAATATTTTTGCCAGTAGCAGCTCGCAGCTTCTGCTGCCCACCTGCAAATGCAATTCAATTCAATTCTACACTATTCAGCCCAATCAAACACACAAGTATAAACAATCTAAACAAACATAAAATAGCAAACTTAAAATAAAATTCAAAAGTATCTAAATAATAAATTAAAGACTTATAAAGTCTTTTAAAATTCGTTTTAAAATTTCAAAAAATTCATAAATGTCCAGAGATCTAAACTAGGGAGTGAGATCTACATAATCATCCTCATCACTCTCGTCGTCGGTGTTATCGGGAGCCGAAGTACTAGGTCGACGAGCGAGGTTCATCACTTGTTCTTTGATTTGCTGAACGGTCTTACTCATGCTTTGTTGTTCAGCTACTCTTTTCCGCTCCGACTCTGCTAGTGCCGCTGTAAGTTTAGCTATTTGAGTCGACATAGCAGCAATCTGAACACCGTCAAGTGTCTCAGCTTGACGTGACGATCCAATACCTTCTAAGTGGACAGTTCAGGTGTCAATTGAACCGAACTATCTAGATTCTCAGCGACGTACTTATGAAAGTTATTCTGCATATTAAATATAAGTATTGACATCAATATATATACATATCATAAATATATTCACTATTGATATATATTATTCATATTAAATAACTTACAAAAGTTTGTTCGGCCCTTTCCTCCACCCACACATCCGAATCCGACTCATTT
>JAJOOS010018466.1:0-12045 GCA_029582725.1 Solanum chiquidenum | reverse complement strand
TCTAAGGAACAATTTTGCAATGAATGGTTGGCATCCCATATTACCAGCCCTACTAAGTGTCCCCTTGAAGCTCCCTTGGCCATGCATATCACCTTTAAACCTCATTATAATCATTAGTCACCATTAAGGAAAATAATTATGAACATTACTTTGAAACAAGGAAGGTCATTCATAATAACTAACCATTCAAGACACATGTATGCATTTGTATCTCATTATAATAATAAGGAACCATCCCACAACGACCTACCAAGTCCACTTGTGTAATGTAGGAGTGAAGTCCCATACCCCCACTCCTACTAAGTAAACTCACCAAGAAGTCATAGCATAGTCCATGTCTCATTCATTATCATTCATTTAGGGAAGAATAGCATAACCGACATAGACCATGTGAGCTTTATGGAATTCAGTGTCGTGTAACCCCACATCGAAAGAAGGTGTAGTACTTGCCTAAGGTAACACTAAGTGTATAGCGTCTAGGTGGGTCCACTAGCTAAGTCCTATGTTGGCACATAGTTATGGGATAGGGAGATTGCTTCTAGATACCCAACCTATTGCATTGGCAGAGGGGATTCCATCTCAAGAGTTCACTTTGGATGACCCTCCCTATTGCATTGGCGGAAGGGCCTTTACCTCATTGTCCATATCCACTCGGTGCTAAGCATTATTTCCCAAATTATACATAATTTAGTCTTGAATTGCATTTACATATGTGAAGGAATGATCTATCCCTCATTCAATACAACCCATCAAAATACCTCATAGATTCATTAAAGGTGAGAATGTACTTTCAACCTTAGAATCAACATTAGTTTGTGAGTAGGACTTTCACATTACATTCATAGTGATTTCATGAGAATTTGACTTTCAATCAACACAATACATCATCATCACCCTAGACTATTCATGCATCATTAAGTGTAAGGGTAAGAGAAGATCAATGCTTTCAACAATACCATACTTTACACATTAGTCATAGGAGACTTACTTACTAAGTGAATCAATAGGTTATACACAACTTCCATCAACATGTACAAACCCTAGCAATTTACCCCTTTTTAAGGTAATGAACCATGTATTACAATTACAGCTAAAGATATTACAATAGGCATGAATAAAACAAGATTCAATAATTAAATTCACAAAGAAACAATTCATAGTAATCATCTTGCATCAATACACCCATCACAATACTTGAAATTGGGGTCATGGGGGTGTTCATGGAGTCAAGGTGAATTTTACAATGAAAATCACCATTAAACATCAATTCATCCATAATATAATGCAATTAACGTAGTAAAATCATTTTTAGGAAGAACCCATGGTTGGAATAGAAACCCTAGTTTTTGAACAAGTTACCAACTTTGAAATCAAGAGTTGAAGGGCTTCATGGAGAAAGATGTTCCATGAATCAAGGTTCCCATACCTTAATTGAAGCTTTGCCCACGAATTGGAGTTGAGAAGATTTATTCTTGAGCCCTAACCTTCAAGTTTTTGGTGTTCTTCAATGGAGTTTTGAGAGGGAAGTGGGTTTGATTTTTGGTTTGTGAGTTATGAGAGTTAGAAGACATGTTTAGTAACTAAAACTACTTTAATACACTTACAACAACTAAGTATAATCATCCCGTACCCTAACTTAATTAGTTCATGACTTACCAAGCCACCCCTACCTAGGCCGAACCTAGGCAGTAAGCCCAGGCCCCATTCATGAGTCCCCGTTCACGGGATGTGGTTTGAACCACGGAACGTGCTGGTCACTTGTGGTTTGGGTCAGAGAGGGGAGGATGAGGGTCTTGGTGAGGAGACTAATTCTCAACTCACGAGACCTTTCCACGGAACGTGAGTTGGTCCACAGACCGTACTGCACGTCCGTGGAATGGAGCTGGCACATGGCATTTTAGGGGACCTCATGAGGAGGCTAAGGCTGGACCCACGACACCCATCTACGGGGCGTGAGTCAGTCTACGCCTCGTGGTCCTCCCTTTGTGAATGAGGCTGTTTTGGACAGCTTTATGGACCTTCCCTTGGGTCCTCACCGTGGACCCTTATGGGTCCTAGGGGGATCGTGCCTTGACGTTTAGGCACTAGAACCCTAATACCAAGTTAGGAAAATTATTTTAGGACCTTAGCCTTACGTTTACACTTCGTTAGGCTACTATACTACACATTAGGCTCTAGCTTAGGTCATTATATATACGGAGTGTTACAGCAAGTCCAAGCAACTCAACTCAGTAAGAATCTTTTGAAACATAGTAGTAGATTCAGCTTGAGTTCTTTAGTGGTTATTTCAATTATCACTAAACTCTTAGTTTATTTCACTTGTATTCAGACTATCTGGATTTTTTTCCCATTTTCAGATATCCATTGTTTTAGCTTATGCATAGTTAATGTTTTACTTAATTATTTTTAGTATGCTTACTATGCCATACTCAGGGTTACCTTAGGGTCACTGGTGATCCTAGGTCTCATGTTACATCAAGGGGTAGCCTCAGGGCGTGACAAACTTGGTATCAGAGCATTAGGTTTAAGAGTTCTAGGATATCTCAAATCCGCACTAAGTAGAATCTCTATCATGGGTGTGAAGTGCGCCACATCTATGAGGGGGAGGCTACGAAGTGTTTTAAGAAAAACTTAACTTCCTTCGCTATTCTTATCGTGCGTGAGGTATGATTCAACCTCTCCTTTTTAATCTGTCTCTATGCATTTCATATCATGCCTCCTCCTAAAGCTAACTCACTGAATGATAATGAATGCAATGCTAACACAATTCCTCCAGTCCCGAACCATGAGGTTTCGAATGTAATATTTTAGAATGTGATCCAACTCTTGGCTCAGAGTGTGGCCAATCAGAACAATCAGCAAGCTCCTGATCCTACAAACACTAATGGTGGGTCAGCTGTAGCTAGGGTTGGAGACTTTTTTCGGACGAATCCGCTTGAGTTTCTAGGGTCGAAGGTTAGTAAGGACCCACATAATTTAACTGATGAGGTTAAGAAGATTCTTGGATTAATGCAAATGACTGGTATTGGAACTTGAAGCAGGGTTCAATGTCGGTCCAAGTGTATGGGCTGAAGTTCACCCACCTCTATAGTTATGCTCCACACATGGTTGTCGACCTAAGGTTACAAGTGAGTAAGTTATTCGTTGCAGTATCCTATTTAGTAATGCCTGCTTGCAGGAATGTTATGCTGTTAGGGGATATGGATATCTCCAAACTCATGACTAATGCTCAAAAGGTTTAGGGAGATAAATTAAGGGAAATGTCCAAGGATAACAAAAAGGCCAAAACAGGAAATTATTAATACTCACAGCAAAAGTCAGGCGGTGGGAATCGCTCATAGTTTCAACAAAGGACTATAACCCCAACACCTTCATCAGCTAGTACTCTATCGCCCAGGTTTTGACAAGATCATAAAGGTAGGGCATCATGCTTTAAGTATCAGGAGAGTACTTCAGGTAATAGGAGTTTCCCAACTTGTCCAAAGAATGGTAAGAACCATCTGGGTGAGTATCTTCCAGGCAGAGAAGGGTGCTTTGGGTGTGGTCAATATGGCCATGGGTTGAACGATTGCCCTTCTACCAGGTAGAGGCAAGGAGGTAACAACAATAGGGCTTAGTCTACAACTCCAGTAGCACCAGCAGGTTGCCCAAACTCAGTAGGGTGCTTCATCTGGTACATGTGGCGGTCAGTGCCAAAACATGTTGTATGCTCTCTAGACTCGCCTGGACCAGTAAAATTCTTCTTATGTGGTCACATGTATGTTAGGAGACTTTGATTTAGATGGTTATGCATTTTTAGATCCAAGGGCTACACTTTATTTTGTAACACCTTATATAGTAGTAAACTTCGATGTCAGTCCAAAAACTCCCTCAGAACCATTCTCAATCAGTTGGTGACCCATTAATAGCTAGACAGGTGTATAAACATTTCCCTATCACATTTTCCTGAAAGTCACCTCAGCAAAACTTGTAGAGTTAGAAATGGTAGATTTTGATATTATTCTAGGCATGGATTGGTTACATTCCTATTATGCCTCAGTCGATTGTAGAACTAGGATCGTTCGGTTTCATTTTCCAAATGAGCGAGTCATAGAATGGAAGGGCAGTAGCTCAGTACCTATAGGTCGGTTTATCTGTTACCTTAAGGCCAGAAAAAAGTCACGCCCGAGCCTACACCCTGGGCGGGACTAGCACTTGACAACCATTATTGACCCCAAGCAAACCCTTGGTCTGGCTTAACTCTTAGCGGAAGAGATACTCATGATAAAATACTTTACAAAGTAAACTGAACTGCTCAATAGATAACTTAGAATGTATTAAATAACATTTAACTTAGCCAAAGTGGAAACTCAAGATTCAACATAAGCCAATAACAAGATAGTGACAAATGAACTAACAAAATGTCTATGAAGCCTTAATAACTTAGATCGATGTCGGGACAACACCCACGCCATCTTAATGAACTAAAATACTGAAAATCAATAAAAGAGGATCCTCCGGAAGCAAGAAGGCTCACCAACAAATTCTGAAGCTCAACTAGAATCAACAATGCACTAGATGCTGATCCTGGTTACCTATATCTGAATCATAACAACGATGCAGGCCAAATGGTATTAGTACATTGAATGTACCAGCATGCGAGGGGAATTCTAAAATAAGACACAAGCTTGAAAAAGGAACAGAAAGCACAAACCTGGGCTCAACTCAAATCAACTTAACTCATTTTCAATATAAAGCAATAATATAAATGCAATATAAAGAAAAACTTTTTAAACATGGATAAAAACTTTGTGTATTTAGAAATACAATAGTAACTCTATGTGTATTCAAAGATACAATATAAACTCTGGATGTATATAAAAAACCAAGTACTTCTGTGTATATAATAATACAAAATGATTCTATGGGAGTTTCTCTAACCGACAACCATAACTTAAGAGCTATTGTGATGATATAACATGTTGCCTCACGCTGCCAGGGCCGTCCTATACCTTGGTGAGGGTATAGAACCTGACTACTTAGTGGATCCACTGGTTTATGATAAAAATCACTAAGCAATCATTTAAAAAGTATGATCCTTTTCTACCCATGGTAGTTATATGGTTTATGGGGGCTGGGAGTTGTCTGAACTCTCCTCCATGTCGGTTCTCAATACTCCCAAAATATACTAGATCATATGTTTAAAAACATAACTCTGTGGTTTGAGATAATTACTCAAAAACTTACCCGAAGGCTCTCTTGGAAATCTGTGTTTCCTCTCTTGCTTAATTGTGAAAGCATTTACTCTTTACTGAAAGCTAGCTCAAAGGCTCTTTTTGAAATTTCAGTTTCCTTTCTTTTTTAAATGTGAAAACATTTTACTCTTTGGGAATACATAGTCCCGTATATACTCTTTTAAATAAATGTACTTCAATCTTTACTCTTTACTCTTTACTCTTTACTCAACTCAAAACTCAGGTCTTAAAACAAAGTTAAAACATTTGTAAGAGACTTTTGGAAGACTCTATGAACTTCTCTTGACTTGGCTCTTAACTTTTCTTGAATTTGAATTTATGGATTCAAGGATTGTGATTTGTGATAGGGAAGATCTCATGATGTTTAGGAGTGTTTGTAGATAGTTGAACATGAGAAACGATCAATAAATCATTGTCCAGAAGGAAGTCTGTGATGCAGTCATGCATTTAAATATGGGGTTGAAAAATAAATTTTGAGGCAGAAGGGTTCGTGATCGCTCCGCGACTCAGAGAAATTTTTTCCAATCCAAAGGAATAGGTCCGTGATGCGGACCTGGTATCCAAATTTACTCGACTTGTTCCTTCTTCGTTTTCTAACCCCAATTTGCCTAAATTCAATTTTTTTTTCTTAATTCCTCTTTAGATTCAGATACCCAATATATGTACACAAGAATCTAACTCAATACATCACATCCCCCTTGTTCAAAAGACATTACCTTTTGCTTATGAACATTTGCCTTCAATTCAAGAAAAATTGGATCTCAGTCTTATTTATCTTTCACTTCTGACACTAATGATGATTCAACCCCATTCATCACCAGTACTCCTCTTTTTGTGGAATCCATTAGTCGAACTCGTAATTGTGCAAGTCTATGCATAGACAATCTACTCAAGGCATCAACAACAACATTAGCCTTACCTGGGTGATAAAGAATACTCATGTCATAATCCTTGAGTAACTCTAACCACCTTCGTTGTCTGAGATTAAGCTCTTTCTGACTAAATACATACATGAAACTCTTGTGATTGGTGAACACATCCACATGAACACCATAAAGGTAGTGACACCATATTTTCAAAGCAAATACTACGACAACCAACTCTAGATCGTGGGTTGGATAATTCTTCTCGTGAACCTTCATTTGTCTTTGGTTTTGGGTTATAGCATTTAGGGTTTAAAGTTTAGGATTTATGGTTTAGGGATTTGGGTTTAGGGTTATGGTTTAGTGTTTAGAGTTTTGATTAAGGGTTTAGAGTTTAGGGTTTAGAACTTAGGATTTACAATTTAGGGTTTAGCGTTTAGAGTTTGGATTTATGGTTTAGGTCTTAGGGTTTAGGGGTAAGGCTTTAGGGTTTACGGTTTATGGTTTAAGGTTTCGAGTTTTAGAGTTTAGGGTTTAGGGTTTATGGTTTTGGGTATAGGATTTAGGGTTTAGATTTTAGGGTTTAGGGTTTAGAGTTATAGATTAAGGATTTAGGGTTTAGGGTTTAGGGTTTATAGTTTAGGGTTTATGGTTTAAGGTTTAGGTTTAGCGTTTAGGGTTTAGGGTTAGGATTTAAGGTTTAGTGTTTATAATTTTAGGTTTAGGGTTGAGGATTTAGGGTTTAGGGTTCAGGGTTTAGGGATAAGAGTTTAGGATTTAGGGTTTAGATTTAGAGTTAAGGGTTTAGGGTTTTGGGTTTTGAGTTTACGATTTAGAGTTTAGGGTTTAGGGTTTAGGGTTATAGGTTTAGGGTAAAGGGGTTAGAGTTTGGGTTTAGGGTTTATGGTTAAGGTTTAGTGTTTAGGGTTTACGGTTTACGGTTTAGGGTTAGCATTTAGAGATTTGGTATAGGGTTTAGGGGTTAGGATTTAGGGTTTAGGGTTTAGGGTTTAGAGTTTGGACTTAGGGTTTAGAGTTTAGGGTTTAGGGTTTAGTGTTTAGGATTTATGGTTTAGGGTTTAGTGTTTAGGGTTTAGGGTTTATAGTTTAGAGTTTAGGGTTTAAGGATTAGGATTTAGGGTTTAGGGTTCAAGGTTAGGATTTAGGGTTTTGAGTTTAGGAATTAGGATTAAGGATTTATGGTTTAGTGTTTAAGGTTCAGAGTTTACGGTTTTGGGTTTAGGGTTTAGGGTTATGGTTTAGTGTTTAGAGGTTTGATTAAGGGTTTAGAGTTTAGGGTTTAGAGCTTAGGATTTACGATTTAGGGTTTAGCATTTAGAGTTTGGATTTATGGTTTAGGTTTTAGGGTTTAGAGGTAAGGGTTTAGGGTTTAGGGTTTATAGTTTAAGGTTTAGAGTTTTAGAGTTTAGGGTTTAGGGTTTAGGGTTTAAGGTTTAGGGTTTATGGTTTTGGGTATGGTTTAGGATTTATGGTTTAAGGTTTAGGGTTTATGGTTTAGGATTTAGAGTTTAGATTTAGAGTTAAGGGTTTAGGGTACGAGGTTTAGGGATTGGGTTTAGGTTTTAGGGTTTAGGGTTTAGGGTTTAGGGATTAGGGTTCAAAGTTTAGGGTTTAATATTTTCGGTTTTGGGTTTAGGGTTTAGGATTTAGGGTTTAGGGTTTACTGTTTAGGATTTAGAGTTTCGATCTTTGGTTTTGGGTTGAGTGTGTAGGGTTTAGGGTGCAGGTTTTAGGGTTACACTTTAGGGTTGGGTTTTGGGTTTAGGGTTTACGGTTTTAGGGTTTAGGGCTTATGGTTTAAGGCTTTAGGGTTTATGGTTTAAGATTTAGGGTTTAGGGTTAACAGTTTAGGGTTTCAGGTTTAGAGTTAAGATTTTAGGGTTTTGGGTTTAGGTTTTAGGCTTTAGCGCTTAGGTTATGGTTTACAGTTTAGAGTTTTAATTAAGGGGTTAGGGTTTAGGGTTTAGAGCTTAGGATTTATGATTTACGGTTTAGGGTTTAGAGTTTGGATTTTTGGTTTAGGGTTTAGGGTTTAGGATTAAAGGTTTAGGGTTTAGGGTTTAGGATTTAAGATTTAGAGTTTAGAGTTTAGCGTTTAGGGTATAGGGTTTAGGGTTTATGGTTTATGGTTTAGAGTTTAGGATTTAGGGTTTAGGTTTTAGTGTTTAGGGTTAAGATATAGGGTTTAGGGTTAAGGTTTAGGGTTTAGGAATTAGGATTAAGAATTTAGATTTAGGGTTTAGAATTTAGTGTTTAGAGTTTCAGGTTTAGGGCTTAGGATTTAGGGTGCAGGATGCAGGGTTTAGGGTTTAGAGTTTGGATTTAGGGTTTAGGGTTTAGGGTTTAGGTTTAGGCTTTAGGGTTTAGGGTTTTGCATTATAGTTTGGAGTTTTGAGTATAGGGTTTAGGGTTTATGATTTAGGGTTTAGGGTTAAGGATTTAGGGTTTAGGGTTTAGAGTTTAGAGTTTAGAGTTTGGATTTAGAGTTTAGGGTTTAGCATTTAGGATTTAGGGTTTAGGGTTTATGATTTAGGGTTTAGTGTTTAGGGTTTAGGGTTTAGGGTTTAGGGTTTAGGGTTAGGATTTAAGATTTAGGGTTTATGATTTAGGGTTTAAGTATTAGGGTTTAGGGTTAGGATTTAAGGTTTAGGGTTTATGATTTAGGGTTTAGTGTTTAGGGTTTAAGTATTAGGGTTTACGGTTTAGGGTTTAGAGTTTAGAGTTTAGGATTTGGGGTTTAGGGTTTAGAGTTTAGAATTTGGGTTTATGGTTAAGGGTATAAGATTTAGGGTTTAGGGTTTAGGGTTGGGTGTTTAGGGTTTAGAATTTAGGATTTAGGGTTTAGCGCTTAGGGTTTAGAGTTTCGATTTAGGGTAAATGGTTTAGGGTTTATATATTTTATTGAGGGTTTAGGTTTAGGGTGGGTTAAGGGTTTAGGGTTATGGGATTAGATTTTTGGGTTTAGAATATAGGATTTATGGTTATGGATTTAAATATTGGATTTAGGGTTTAGGATTGAAGATTTAGCGTTTAGGGTGAGGGTTTAGGGTTTAGTGTTAGTGTTTAGGGTTTATGTTTTAGGGTTTAAGGTTTAGGGTTTGGGGTTTAGTGTTTAGTGTTTAGAGTTTAGGGTTTAATGATTAGGATTAGGGTTTAGGATTTAGGAATTAAGGTTTAGAGTTAAGGGTTTAGGGTTTAGGGTTTAGGGTTTAGAGTTTGGATTTAGGATTTAGGGTTTAGGGTTTATAGTTTAGAGTTTGGATATAGGGTTTATAGTTTAGTGTTTGGATTTAGGGTTTAGGGTTTAGCATTTAGGATTTAGGGTTTAGGGTTTATGATTTGGAGTTTAGCGTTTAGGGTTTAAGTATTAGGGTTTAGGGTTTAGGGTTAGGATTTAGGGTTTAGGGTTTATAATTTAGGGTTTAAGTATTAGGGTTTAGGGGTAGGATTTAAGGTTTAGAGTTTATGATTTAGGGTTTAGTGTTTAGTGTTTAAGTATTAGGGTTTAGGGTTTAGGGTTTAGAGTTTAGGATTTAGGGTTTAGGGTTTAGGGTTTAGAGTTTGGGTTTAGGGTTATGGGTATAGGATTTAGGGTTTATGGTTTAGGGTTAACGATTTAGGGTTTGGGGTGTAGGGTTTAGGATTGGGTGTTTAGGGTTTAGAGTTTAGGATTTAGGGTTTAGTTTGGAGTTTTGATTTAGGGTAAATGTTTTAGGGTTTATAGGTTTTATTTAGGGTTTAGGTTTATGGTGGGTTAAGGGTTTAGGGTTTATGGTTTAGGGTTATGGGATTAGAGTTTTGGGTTAAGAATATAGGATTTATGGTTTTGGATTTAGATATTGGATTTAGGGTTTAGGATTGAGAATTTAGGGTTTAGGGTTTAGTGTTAGTGTTTAGGGTTTATGTTTTAGGGTTTAGGGTTTAGTGTTTAGAGTTTAGGGTTTAATGATTAGGATTAGGGTTTAGGATTTAGGAATTAAGGTTTAGTGTGTAGGGTTTTGAGTTAAGGGTTTAGGGTTTAGGGTTTAGGGTTTAGGGTTTAGGGTTTAGAGTTTGGATTTAGGATTTAGGATTTAGGATTTAGGATTTAGGATTTAGGGTTTAGGGTTTAGGGTTTAGGATTTATGGTTAAGGGTATAGGGTTTAATGTTTAGGTTTTAGTATTTAGGGTTTAGGGTTTAGATTTTAGTATTTAAGGTTTAGTGTTTAAGGTTTAGAGCTTGGATTTAGGGTTTAGGGTTTATGGTGAAGGGTTTAGAGTTTACAATTTGGATTTAGGTTTTGGAATGGTTTAGGTTTTAGTGTTTAGGGTTTAGGGTTTAGGGTTATGGATTTAAGGTTTAGGGTAAGACTTTAGAATTTAGAGTTTAGGGTTTAGGGTTTATGTTTTAGAGTTATGATTTATGGTTTAGAGTTTAGGGTGTAGGGTTTAGGGTTTTGAGTTTAGGATTTAGGTTTTAGAATTTAAAGTTAAGGGTTTAGAGTTTAGGGTATAGGGTTTAGGTTTTAGGGTATAGGTTTTAGGGTTTAGTGTTTAGGGTTTAGGGTTTAAAGTATAGGATTCAGGGTTTAAGGTTTAGGATTTAGGGTTTAGGGTTTAGGGTTTATGGTTTAGGGTATAGGGTATAGGGTATAGGTTATAAGGTTTAGGGTTTAGGTTTTTGGTTTTTGGTTTTAGCATTTAGGGTTTAGGATTTAGGGTTTAGAGTTATGGATTAAGGATTTAGGGTTTAGGGTTTAGGGTTTACGATTTAGGTTTAGCATTTCGGGTTTAGGGTTAGGATTTAGAGTTTAGTGTTTAGAATTTTAGCTTTAGGGTTGAGGATTTAGGGTTTAGGGTTTACGGTTTATGGTTTAAGGTTTAGAATTTTAGAGTTTAGGGTTTAGGGTTTATGGTTTAAGGTTTAGGGTTTATGGTTTTGGGTATAGGGTTTAGGGTTTAGTTTTAGGGTTTAGGGTTTAGGATTTAGGGTTTAGAGTTATGGATTAGGGATTTAGGGTTTAGGGTTTAGATTTTAGGATTTAAGGTTTATTGTTTAGGGTTTAGAGTTTGGATTTAGGTTTAGGGTTCAGGGTTTATGGTTAAGGGTTTAGAGTTTAGGGTTTTGAGTTTAAGGGTTAAGGTTTAGAGTTTGGATTTAGGGTGTAGGGTTTAGAGTTGTGTTTAGGGTTTATGGTTTAGGGTATGGGGTTTAGGTTTTAGGGTTTAGGGTTTAGGGATTAGGGTTCAGAGTTTAGGGTTTAATATTTATGGTTTTGGGTTTAGGGTTTAGGATTTAGGGTTTAGGGTTTACTGTTTAGCATTTAGAGTTTTGATTTTTTGGTTTCGGGTTGAGTGTGTAGTGTTTAGGGTGCAGGTTTTAGGGTTAGACTTTAGGGTTGGGTTTTGGGTTTATGGTTTTGGATTTAGGCTTTAGGGTTTAGGGTTTAGGGTTTATGGTTTAAGGCTTTAGGGTTTATGGTTTAAGATTTAGTGTTTAGGGTTTCGGGTTTGGAGTTCAGATTTTAGGGTTTTGGGTTTAGGTTTTAGGGTTTAGCGCTTAGATTATGGTTTACGGTTTAGAGTTTTAATTAAGGGGTTAGGGTTTAGGGTTTAGGGTTTAGAGCTTAGGATTTACGATTTACGGTTTAGGGTTTAGAGGTTGGATTTATGGTTTAGGGTTTAGGGTATAGGGTTAAAGGTTTAGGGTTTAGGGTTTAGGATTTAAGATTTAGAGTTTAGAGTTTAGTGTTTAGGGTATAGGGTTTATGGTTTATGGTTTATGGTTTAGAGTTTAGGATTTAGGGTTTAGGTTTTAATGTTTAGGGTTTAGGATTTAGGGTTCAGAGTTATGGATTAAGGGTTTAGGGTTAAGATATAGGGTTTAGGGTTTAGGTTTAGGGTTTAGGGTTTTGGGTTTAGAGTTTAGGTTTAGGGTTTAGAATTT
>JAJOOS010018465.1:0-14254 GCA_029582725.1 Solanum chiquidenum | reverse complement strand
ATGCACCTACTTGTCACCTGCTAGCTTAGTTAAGTCAAGCAAGCAGCTCACTTATTTTAATGCATTTTCTAAGTATTAATCCCTTTTGCTTTAACTTAGCACTTAACTTTGCACTTTAAGCCCAATTACCACCTTAATGTCTCTTTAAATACTCCCATTGGAGTTAACTTACAATACACATGCTGAAACGTGCAAGGCATCACATCACCTTCCGGGCTAGTTCAAACCAACACTAATCATATAAGGATCATGGTCCCTCACCTATACTATAAGGCTATGTCAAGGATCACATGAATATAACAAGCATATGCGTATTGCGGGCTGTTACAATACAAGACTCCGAAGAGCCTCATACAAGCCTCATAGCATTCATAACATAAGAACATAAGAAGATAGTGCAGAATTAAAAAAATTCTTTATAATTGAAGTCATTTTTTATAAAAGTAAGTGGAAGTCTTTCTATACTTTGTCTCAAACCATCTACAACACTTTGAATAAAACTTTGGTACATGGCCCAAACAAAAGCTCTAAACATAAAAGAAAAGACCTAAAGGAAATAATGGGTTCGTCCTCGAAACTATGAGGACTCACCAAATCTTCAACTCCTTGCTCCTTAAAAACCTATCTTCCAAGAATAGAACATCAAGTCTCCAAACCCTACACTTTTGTAAAAGTGTAGAAATATAGGTTAGAACACAGAAATGTACTAAGTATGATAGCCATGCAAAAACGATGCTTAAAAAGGACATTTTGGTTGAAAACCATGCTATATGCCAATTTTGAGAAACATCATGAACTTTAGTATAAAAGGCATAAGATACAATCAATATCAACATAT
This sequence comes from Solanum chiquidenum, assembly GCA_029582725.1. Taxonomy (NCBI): domain Eukaryota; kingdom Viridiplantae; phylum Streptophyta; class Magnoliopsida; order Solanales; family Solanaceae; genus Solanum; species Solanum chiquidenum. Next base: position 13,416 of record JAJOOS010018465.1, on the reverse strand, counting down.
AAGCCATTACATCGCATAAGACCATCACCTTAGATAACCCTAAGCTATACTTGTGCAATGTAAGAATGGCATCCCATAATACCATTCATACTAACTACCACTTTGAGGCCACCATAGATGAACTTACCATTCTTCCTTCTCATATTTAGACAATACTCATGCATAAGGAACATTAACATTTCATAAGGCATGACAAGGAAAGTAACTCATAATACAATCCAAGTAAAGCATGCATCATTACATTAAGCATTTAAGTTAACATTATCATTAGCTTCATTAAGAGCATATTCATTCATTAGACATTAAGACATTGGAGAATCACACCATAGCCCTCTCAAAGCCTACTCGTGCAATGCATGAATGGCATCCCATACTACCACCCACACTTCATAGAACTTCTCAAGTAACCATAGCACGTATCTCACATGATGGGAATAAGCATTAACCGACATAAACCATGTGAGCTTAACATGGAATACAATGTACTATCCCACATCATAAGGGTTGGTCTACTTGCCTAAGGTAGAACTGATAACATTTTAGCTTAGGTGGATCCACTAGCTAATAACATATGTGGGCACATAGTTATGGGATAAGAAAGATGTTCATTGAAACTCGGCCTACCGTAGGGAGAGCTTCCATCTTACTATAACCACTTGGTACTTAGCCTCCATTCCCATAGAGTAGTTCAATCACATTAACATTATTGTACTTGGGAGGGCTACCAACATTAGGTCTACCGACCCAAAGTACATTACACTTGAAAAGGCCACCACCATTAGGTCTATCGATTCAAGGTACATTATAAGAATAGCTCATTGAATCTTCAATAAAGGGCCACCACAATTAGGTCTACCGATTCAAGGTTCATCATTTCACACATGAAAGGGCTACCACTATTAGGTCTACAGATTCAAGGTTTTCCATTCATTCCTTCATTCATTCATAGACTCCTCATGGAAGGTCTACCAACATTAGGTCTACCGATTCAAGACAAAGCCTAGAAAACTTTATTAATCGTGTATGAAAGGGCTACCAACATTAGGTCTACCGATTCATGTTCATTAAGTCAAGATACATTAGTTACTCAAGAAGAGGATGCCTAAGCCTACCAATTCAAGACACTTCAATAAAGATCACATTCATTTACCCAAGAAGAGGATGCCCTAACCCTACCAATTCAAGGTACATCATTCAACATTACTTTCATTTACACAAGAAGAGGATGCCCTAAGTTTACCAATTCAAGGTGTAACGTTACATTGAAGAAACCTTTCACATATAACATCATCATTCATAAGTGTATAATTGAGAATAACCTTTCAATAATAACACAATTGCATTGTAGACATGGTCACATTACTTTCATTGAATCACATACACATACATAACATCATGATCATACATCAATCCTTCATGCATTGCCTTTCAAGGCCATGAATCACAATTCACCAACACACCTATAATTCTACAATTTAGGCATGAATAATGACATAATTTAATAAACTAAATCAATATAGACTTAATCTCTTCACATGCTTCCATAATCAACCAGTCCCAAATCATAATTCACAATTTAGTATTTTGGGGGAATCATGAGTTCATAGGGAAATTCCATCTTAAAAAACCATTAATTCATGAATTCAATAATAATTCATCATAATTCAACCTTTGAAAATGTTTAGAAATTGAAACCATGACAACGATTGAAACGCTAACTTTTGGGGGGTTTTGGAAACTTTGAAATCATATTTTGAAGGGGCTCTTTGGGTGGAAACTAACCAAGGATGAAAACTACCATACCTATATTGAAGAAACTCCACGAAATTGAAGAGAAAATATTAAATCTTGAGCTCCAAACCTTGACTTCTTCTTCTCCAATGGAGGTTTCTAGAGAGAATATTTGGAGAGGAGGTAGTTCCTATTTTTGAGTTTTGGGAATAATGAATTGTAAAAGGGAGTTTAATACTTTATAAAGCCTTAAATAAGTGAAATAAAACAATATAAACCGTCCCCAACTCATAACTAATTAATAAGGAATTTACTAGATTGACCGTAGCCATGGCCGAATCTTGGACAGCTTTGAAGTGGTGACCCATGCCCATGTCCCACGGGCCGTGGGTCCACTCACGCCCCATCCTGCTGGTCCATGGGTGGGGTATGCAACTTCACACTTTGGTGTCTTGACCTACGGAGCCTCCCCACGAGGCATGGAGGGACCTACCCCCCGTAGGTCCCATTTGTGGGTCATAAAATTTGGCAGTTTTTGGTTTCTTTGGGGCAGCCTTGCGGTTAGACTTTAGCGTCCTCCTCAAGGACCCTTGGTTAGTCCTTGGGGAGTCGTACCTTGACATTTAACCCCTAAACCCCTCAACCTAAACTCGGGAACTCATTTTACAACATAAAACTTCATATCAACTCAACAACATACTCATTTGGCTCTAGTTTCACCTATTCATTTTTCCGAGGTGTTACGCTTGATTTCTAAATACTCCATCTCCCCCTTGGGAGAAATCCTCTATGGGATTTTAAGCACCGCTTCCTTCAATTCAAGCAAAGTTTGATCAAGACCTTACTTGTCCTTCACATCGACCACATAAGACGATTTTGACACATTGTGAACCGTAACACCACATTTAGTAGAATCAACTAGCTGAACACCCAATCGGGCCAATCTATGAACATCTCAAGTCAACTATTTGTCATTATCTTCTATATGAGAAACACTACCCATCGATAATCGACTAAGAGCATCCGCCACCACATTCGCCTTACCGGGGTGATAGAGAACACTCATGTCATAGTCTTTCAATAATTCAAGCCATCTCCTTTGGCGAAGATTCAATTCTTTCTGATGAAAAACATATTGAAAATCTTGTGGTCGGTAAAGACATCCACATGAACACCATACAAATAATGCCTCCAAATCTTTAAGGCAAAAACAACCGCTGCTAATTTAAGGTCATGGGTTGGATAATTCTTTTCATGAATTCTAAGTTGTCTTAAAGCATGGGCATTGACTTTCCCATTTTGCATAAGGACACATCCTAACCCAATTCTAGAGGCATCAAAATAAACGACAAACCCATTTGTCCCTTCTAGTAAAGTCAACATCGGAGCGGACGAAAGTCTATCCTTCAATTCCTGAAAACTCTTTTCACAAGCTTCAGACCATATGAACTTAGCCTTCTTTTGAGTCAATGTTGTCAATGGAGAAGAAATTGAAGAAAATTCCCCAACAAACCTTTTGTAGTAAGCAGTCAAACCCAAGAAACTTCGAATATCCGATGGGGATAGAGGTCTAGGCCAACTCTTAACCTAATATGTCTTCTTAGGATCTAACTCAACACCCTTACTTGAAACAATATGACTGAGAAAAGCCATGGACCATAACTAAATATCGCATTTGCTAAACTTTGCAAAGAGTTGTTGGTCCTTGAGAATTCGCAACACAATTCTCAAACGACCATCGTGTTCATCCTCACTTCCTAATAGATTAATACGTCATCAATGAACACAATCACAAACATGTCGAGGTATTGTCAAAACACTCTATTCATCAAATCCATAAATGTCGTCGGGGCATTAGTCAAACCAAAAGACATTATCAAAAACTCATAATGACCATACCGAGATCGAAAATTTGTCTTCAAAATGTCATCTTCTTTCACTCTCAATTGGTGATAACCCGACCGAAGGTCAATCTTGGAAACATAACTTGCCTCTTGAAGTTGGTCAAACAAGTCATCTATCCTTGGGTACTTATTCTTAATGGTAACCTTGTTCAATTGCCGATATTCTATACACATACAGAGAGAACCATCCTTCTTTCTAACAAACAAGACTAGAGCTCCCCATGGAGAGATACTCAGGCGGATGAAACCCTTATCCAAAAAATCTTTCAACTGCTCTTTCAACTCCTTTAGTTTTGCCAGAGTTATTCTATATGGGGGAATAGATATAGGTTGTGTATCTGGGAGAAGGTCCATACCGAAGCCTATATCCCTTTCGGGATGAATACATGGTAAATCATCTAGAAATACTTTTGGAAACTCATTAACAATGGGGACCGACATAAGAGTAGGGGTGTCGAAATTTGTGTCCCTCACCCTAACTAGATGATAAATGCAACCCTTAGAAATCATCTTCCTAGCTCTAAGACAAGAGACAAACTGATCCTTAGGCATATAATTTCCCCCTTTCCACTCTAGGACAGGCTCATTTGGAAACTCAAATTTGACTACACGGGTTCTACAATCAATAGAAGCATAACATGCATGCAACTGTTCCATATAACAGATAACATCAAAATCTAGCATATCAAGCTCTACCATATCAACAAGAATAACTCTATCGGACAAGGAGATGGGACATTTTCTATAGACCCTCTTAGCCACAACAGAATCACCAACAAGAGTATAGAAGGAAAAAGGGTCCAACAACACATCTGGAAGAATATCAACATCATAGCCACAAATGGCATCACAAAAGACAAGGTAGCATCGAGGTCAAGTAAAGCAGAAAAATTGAAATACTTTCAACATACCGGTAACCACATCGAGAGAACCCTCTTGTTCACCACGAGTCTTAAGTGCATAAAATTTATTTTTCTTGGGAGCATCTGAACCTGCACCATTAGGATCAGATGAAGAATTAGGTTGAACACTTCGACGATTATCTCTATCACTCTTAGCAACTAAAGGGGAATCACTTATCTTGTAGTCCATCTAACCACAACCAAAACAAGCATTGGAACCCCTAGAAACTTGCCCTCATGCTTCATTCCACACTTAGCACAAGTAGGCAACAAGGAGCCACTATCAATTCCTCCTTGAGGTTTAGGGTTAGACACCCTCTCTTTGTTAAACTTAGAAGTAGCATTGGAGGAACTTTGGCCTAAAAACCTTTGTCGAAACTTAGAATGACATTGTCCATCGGACCTAGAATGCGAGAAGTTACCATCACCAGTCTTAGCTCTCTTTTCCTCCCTAGACCTTCCTTAAGTTTCTCCTCTTCAATTTGTTGAGTATAAACTATAAGACGAGAAATCTCCATATCATTAATAAGAAAGGAGGTACGACATTCCTTAACCACCATTTCGGACACACCCAAAACGAACTTATTCATCCTTGCCTTAGAATCAACAATCATAGTAGGAGCATACCTAGACAATTGTGTGAACTTCAAAGAATATTCCTTCACACTCATGTTTCTTTGACGAAGGTTGATGAATTCAATCACATTTTCCTCCCTCAGCTCAAGGGGAAAGAACATATCAACGAAAGTAACTTTGAACTTTTCCCAATCGAAAGGACCCGCATCTTCCGGTCTCCCTTCTTTCCATTGGTTGTACCATATTGAGCAACAACCTTAAATTAATAAGCGACCATCTCTGCATTTTCCACCAGGGTTACTCCCATGATCATTCACACCATATAAACCTCATCGATGAACTCTTGAGGATCTTCCTCAACCTTAGAACCATGAAACTACAGGGGATTCATTCTAGTGAAGTACATTACTCTAGATGCTGCCATACCCACATTTGGGTTCACGAGGACTGCAACCTTCCTATTGGCGTGGGTCGTGATGGCTTGAGCCAATACTTGAAAAGAAGCCCTAAACTCCGCATTAGTCACTTGACCGGCCAAACGATCAACCGGAACTTAGGGAGCTTGAGAAGGAGCCTCTTGATTCGCATTCTCTCCCATATTCCTCCTAGCATATGCTCTTCGAGTAGCCATATCCTGTAGAACATCGGATAAGAATTAGGATAGAGACACTATAGAGTTAAACTCTATCGCACAATTTTTAGAGTATGAAAGAAGTGGAGTTTCCTAAACATCTTGTATCCTCTTATTCATAAATGTGGAACGCTTCACAATCATGAACAAGACCCTACTCAACATAGCTTATGAGACTTCATAGGACCTTTCTAAACCTTGTGCTCTGATTACAAAGTTTGTCACGACCCAAGGTAGCCCTGATGTGAGGCTAAAATACATATTTTAAATCATTATTTGCCTCACATTTAGTATTTATATTTGTCCTTTTTAAGCCTGGCTTTTTTGGATTGTGCTAAATAGTATATTTTATTTGTAGAATTAAATTGGTGGAAAAATGAAAAAGTTTGGAGCTAAACATAATTAAATATGAAAGATTGAAGAAGAAAATCAAGCAGGTTGCTTAATGGATTAAAGTGAATATTATATTAATATTTATATATATAAAGAAGTTGGCGAGAAAGTAAATAAGTGCACATTGGAGTTGTCCACATGACAGCATCTCAAGAAATCCAATTTTGTGGGGGGACGAAGCAGTGTTTCAAACAGAATCCATTTCGTTTGATTTTGGATTCTCAATTTGTTTAGGACTCAATTATTTTATTCAGGGTTTCCTACATCTATAAATAGTTCATAAGAATAATTACTAAGGGAGGAGGATACAATGTAGAAAATATGTTTTGGTCTAGGGTTTTATCTTTTCTTTCTCTTTTATTTTATTTTACGTCTTTTATTTGAATGATTCATTGTGATTGCTCTATGTCTATATGAAAGCATTAACTTCTCGTTCTTGGATTATATTTACTTACAAAATGATTGTTTAGTGATTTTGATTCAGGCATAATTGTTTATCATATTGGTTGTTCTTATATTCTTATGATTACTATTTTGATGCTTGGCCACCATTAGAATAAATTTATTGTCTTCTTTTGAACTGGGGAGAGGGATAGACGTGGAATATAAGGAGCATGATCTTTTCTTGCATATCAGTTGAATTGATTTGTGTTTAGGATAGGGATATACCTAGGTTCCTTGCTTGGCTCAAATACGGGAAGACAACGTAATGCTCTTTAGTTGGTACAGTTTATCCCTGCTCAACGATGTAGTTAGACTTTCAATTGTGGTAGAAGGTTAGAGGTTGGGAGATCATCAGTATATTATAAACCCCTTGAATCAATAACTATATAATCAAATAAGTTGATGAAATTGATGCCAAACATGATTGTTAGTTAAATCATAATCCTAGATTGATTCATTCATTGATTGTGTAAATATTTATGTTTTCTTAGTTAATGGCTTTTTAGTTATTTTATCTTTATTTTTAGTTTAGTTAATATATATTCATCTTTTGAAATTCTCCCTTAAATAAATAATTAGAATTAGTATAATTTAGTAAATAGTTAATTTACAAGTCCTTTGGGTTCGATAATCCAGCTCTTTTAGGGGCACTATATTACTTGCGAGACCACGTTCACTTGCATGTGCAATTGGAAGCAACAAGCCCCTAGGAGTAACATGATGTATAAGACCCCGAGAGGCCCTATACAAGCCACTTAGCTTTCGTCATACAAGATAATAGAATAAAGAGAGTTAGAAGACAATTTCAACATATCAAAGTTTTATAGAGAAAAGCAGAAATCTAAACATCATCTCAAAGTCATCTAGTACATAAGAATGAATTCGGGCATAGCCCATACATCATGTTTCAACACTGAAGGTAAGGAAAGACTTAAAATAATAAATGTACAGTTCTCAAAGCATGAGGACTCACCAAAGCTCGAATTATCCTCAAAGAACTCTATCCACGAAACTAGGAACCCTGACTGTCAGACCCTACATTTAAGGAAAAGTAGGCAAGAGTATGTGTTAGTTGATGCTTATCGTGATCAACGACACTAACTACAGTTTGAGTGTCTACAATCGTCGATAATATAGTAACCCAAACAAGGGTTGGGGTCATGTCCTAAGGGAGCGGTCTTGAGAATTAATAGAAAAATAAAATCTAGTTCTAACTAGTCGTAGCTAAATACATTAACGATTAAAAATATTGTAAATCAAAGGGGGAAACAAAAGTGTCAAATATCAATTTGGGGGTTTTGTCACAAGTAAGTAAAAACAACAAAAATAACAAGAAAATCAAGTATGGGGATGAGTTCTTGGGGTGTGACCGCAATACAAGTTGAGATAAATGGTTGGGTACATGCTTTTGATAGGAAATTTGCAAGATAATAGTGACCAGGCTAAGCTTTAGATGGAAATAAGTTCCCTCTCAGGTAACTTACCCCATTTCAAATGTGTTCCTCTCGGACACCCATTTGCCGCATGAAGACCAGCCCACGCCTTACCCCACTCACTCTCTCAAGATGAGTGTTAGGATATGGGACTAGGGCTCACCCTCTCAAGTTGAACCTCATGTCGACCCACTCCTTAGGCCATCAGTCTAGTGGTCTTGGTTTTGCGACCTTCCTTTGGGGCAAGCCGAAAACACATGGGTGTCTTTGTATTTGCAACTACAAACCCATTAAATTAAACCACAACCACTAGGTGAAATCACCATTAAAATATATCTAACCTATCAGCAAGCAAGACCCAACAATAATATCAACACATATTTGCTAAATCACACCCCAAGAATGGGGGTTTTTAGCCACACATCAAGAAATAACAAAATACACCTAAAATGATAGTGAAATCAAATTGGTATAAGAAATTAAACATTTATTTAAGAAAAGGAAGAAGAATGGAGAAGACCCATTTCGAACTTGGGGAAGATGAACTCCTTTCTTCAAGTCTCCCAAAAACCCTCTCCAAACTTGAGAGTAAAAAAAAGTACTAAAAGTTATATTATCTAAAATTTGATACTAAAAATGTAATGCTAAAACTGATATTAAGTTATAACTCTCAACGAATATTTATAGTTCTCAAAAACTTGTTTTGCAGTGGATCATTCGGTGACATTAGTCGGAATCGCCGATCGACTCGACGATTCTCCGTTAGGTGCAGTTCATCGCCGTCTTGCACCATCGTTCGACATCATCGTGCTTTGTGTCATTGGGTGACATAGTACTGCTTCGCCGAACTATTTGGCGACACGCCGACTGCTCTTTTAATCGCCTTTTGATCCACTTCCTTCACGGCTTTGCGTACTGGAACAAAGGGCGGAGTGCGTCCCTTTGGCGATTCACCAAGTATGCTTGGCAATGCTCAGGCTTCAGCTTATTCGTTCTTTTCAGCCTTATTGTTCCTTTTTGTGCCTAAGTGTCTATGCTTCCACTAAAACTTCAAATACCTGAAACTTAAGCATTTCCATCAGATACTGAGATAAAATAAACATTTGAGGACACAATTCCCATTGAAATATGGCAATGAGTCCAATCTGTGGACTCATCATTAGTACAAACATGTACCAAGTATAATAGTCATGCATAAAAACATATAAAGTCATGCTAAAAAGGGACATTTTCATGAGCATGCAATGATCAAGCTAAAACATGGATCTTGAATGTTAGAAAACATAAGTCATAAAACATGATCAATGCAAGTGAACATCATCTCAAAACATACATAAACTACTTCTTGAAGTAACCTTAGTTCACCTTAGCTTGCTTGTGGGAAGTAGCCTTAATCGACATATAAGACCATGTAAGCTATTAACATGGAATCTAGTGTCTGCCCAACACCAAAAATGGGTGTCCTACTTGCCAAAGTAAGGACCACGAACTTCTAGCTTATGTGAATCAACTAGCTAATGTCTATCTAGAAAATCCTATGTTGGTACATAGTTTATTGGACACGGGTAATCGCCACTTGTCCACTCGGTACTAATCTTAACTTCCACGGAATAGTTCTTAATCATATTCATCTTATATTTTAAAAGAACATAGGTAATCACCTCTTGTCCTTACATCATGTGACATGGGTAATCGCCACTTGACTTTCAATAGAGAGCATGAGTTTGCCTCTTGCCTCAAATTTAGAATAGCTCCTTAACTTAGATTCATTTTAGGTGAGGAATCCTTTCGACCTTAGAATCCTTATCATGTGAGAAAACCTTTCACAATCAATCTTTCACGTGTATATGAGAAATCCTTTCAACAACACAACAATAACAACATCATTGATACTTCACTCTCAATGCATCCGTAAAACATTTACATCAATTTCATAAGAACATGCATCATTGCATAATTCACCTTTCATGGTTCAAAACTCACATTTAATCATCAATATCTAGAAAACATGGGTTAGACATGGGTTCATGTGAATTCATCATAAAATCATGTAATTATCTCAATTCATGCTTGATAGGTCATGAAACAATCAAATAAATCAATAATTAAGGAACCCATGACATGGAAGAAAACCCTAACTCAATTGGGGAATTCTATCTTTATAAATTGGAGAATTTGGGAACTCCATGGAGGAAAGGGCTCCATGGATGAAAACTATCATACCTCAATGCCAATTGCTTAACTTCAATGGTGGAATTGGAGACTTGGCTTGAAACCCTATGTTGATCCCTTCTTCTTCAAGTTTTCTAGAGAGAGAAATATTTTGAGAGGAAAACTTGTTCTTCTTTTAGGAATTTGAGAGAATGATTTTAGTTGGGAAAATTTGGGGTCTAAAACACTTATATAGGTCTTTAGGTGAAGGGCAAAACAACATAGTACTAAGCTAGAATATTTAGGAAAAGACCCAAAAGCCCCTAGAAAGATAATTGTTGACACCATAGACGCTGACGAATTACGGTTTGTGGTTCCACCAATGGACCGTCCTGTTCATCCGTCGTTTGGTATCAGAGACTCAAACATCAGGACCTCCAACGATGGGACCCACCCACGGGCCGTGGTCCAATCGATGGGTCGTGGGTCCTAACTGTGGTCCTCAACTTTCAACCTCATAATCTCTCTAAGTGTGGGACTCACTTATGAAACCAATTTACGGTTCGTGCATTGAACGACGGACTGTCCTGGTGAAACATTGAAAAAGTACTGGAACTTTACAATTTGGGGAGACTTTCCTGACCAACCACGGACCTGACCTATGGTCCGTGGGTCGTTACACGGGCCATGGATGGCACCGTAGGAACTGGCACTAGGTCTCTTAAAAACTGAATTTTCATGTCTTCTCGAATTCAAGGTGTTACAGTGAAAACAATCAATTCAAAACAAAAGTAGCTAGAATGACTCACATTACTTAACTTTTAATCATTAAACTTACTATGAATAAAGCTTCAAAATTCATTATTTTAGCGTAGAATGAAGAGACAATGATATTTTCAATCTCATAAAGAATTGTCAAAGAAACTTATATACATGAAACCAATGAGATAAATATTCTCACCTTGGGCATTTTGGCTTTCATAAGTAAATAATCAATAATTTTTTATGAAAACACATATAAGATCTTTAAAATTGTTTATAAAAATAATATATTTTCAATTCGGTTATTTCTTCGGGTTTTTTCTAACAAAACCATAGCTAACTCAAATACCATCAGTTTTTTAAAATCTAAAACCAAACCACACCTAACCCAAATAAAAAACAGTTTATTTAATCAGTTGGTTCAATTTTTTTGGTGTGGATCAGATTTTATTTAAACTGTGAACACCCCTAGTTATTGGGATATGGCATAAGTACCCCCTCCTAAATTATGACTTAAATCCAAGCAACACATATTAAGGGCCTGTTTGAAAAGTCACCTTGGTAATTGGATTTGGTGTAATTGGGAGTAATTACAATGTCAGTCCTGCTTGGTTAGCCATGTAATTGGATGTAATTGACATGATGTAATTACACTCTCCAATTCATAGGGGAGGCTGTGAATTGCTGGTAATTACATCGTGAAATTACAAGCTGATTATTTTTAATTTCTTTCTTTATTTATATTTATATTTATATTTTTTTCGTTTTAATGTATTTTAATTTTAATTTTTTATTATTATTATTCTAATATTTTATTAATTGTATATATACATACATATATATATATAATTCTGGACCGCGAGAGTTATTTCTTTCAATCTCCATCTTTTTACCCGTAATAGGTATTGGTATATACCCCGATTTCGTTCTTTCATTAGCAGTTGACAAGGTCGAAGTTATTCTATCTAAAAAAAAATTATAGATAATTGGATGACTGAAATAAAAAAAACCTATGTTTGTTTTTAAAAACATTCTTGGACAATGAAAAAAATAAGACTTTTTTTCTTCTCTTAACTTAAGAATTAAGTAAAAACAATGAAATTGAACTACATATGGTAGAAAACCGTGTGAATCATCAATACAATATTTGATTCACACACACATATATATATATATATATATCCTTCTTATTCTCAATCTTTACTTAATGTGATTCCATGTAATTTTTTCATATTATGTAAAAAAAAAAAAAATTATTAGTATAATTTTGTTAGTATTCTAATTTTTAAATTTAAGTAGAATTCATTGTTGAATAAAGTTATAGACTTACATTTTCTTTTTCTTTTAAATCATATTTATGTATGTTATGTTGAAATTTGACATAAGAGCATTATGTTAAATTTTTTTGTTTTGAATTTAGAACTTATGTTTATATTTTCAATTTTATTTGTTTTAGGAGTATTGACTCGATATTTTACATTGCAAGCTGTTTTTTTAAGTTAGACTTGATAGATTATCTTTTTTTCAAATGTTTTATAATTTTTTGACATTATATTTATAATATTAATCTTTTTGTCAAACATGTATTTTATGATATTAACAGAAATTGTATACTTTTAGTTTTTATGACGAATTTAATTAAAATAGACTAAATTGAAAAATATAAATCAATTATTTTTTATAATATTAGTTAAGAACATTTGTTCATTAATTAATATATTTTCAAAAGTTTATATATATATATATAAATTCTCTTCTTTATTTAATATATATTTTTAGTTTAAATAATTAATTTTTCTTTTTAAAATTCAATATAACCTTAATGCAACCAAACAATACACTTATAATTACAATGTAATTACATTTTTGCAAACAAACAGGTCATCATAATATACTAGGTTGTGTAATTACTAGGCTGGTAATTACTACCCTAACAGTTATACCAATTCCAATTACTTGGTGGCTTTCCGAACAAACTCTAACTTAACTAGGGTCCTATTATCCCTCTCTCCTCTTCCGACTCATTATTTATGTACTTTTGTGAAACTTTTGTGGTGACATGATACTAGTGTAGCTGCACTTTTTTTAGGCACCATTTGACCAATAAAAATTGGACACATGTCGTAAAAAATTGTAACGACCCGAGAGCACCCCCTAGCCGTTACATGCGTATTCGACCTCTCGGAGGTCTTATACAAGCCTTAGCATTCATTCATTGCATTCGGTAATAAAAACCGTAAGGCATAAAAACTCTTTTTAAAACAAATTCATAATACTCATAAAATCTTTCAAATGTAACGAAGTAGAATTTCTAAGTCTCATGTACCATCATAGACACGAATAGAACATCTTAGGGACACAGCCCTTTAGAACAAAATATAAGTCTTATACAATGTCTAAGTGGAAATACTAGAAAGGTAACAACTATGTCCTCGAATATATGAGGACATACCAAGCTTCTTGAGAAGAGTCAATATCCCAAGCTTCCT
>JAJOOS010018464.1:0-18455 GCA_029582725.1 Solanum chiquidenum | reverse complement strand
CTGATATTCTCACTCATTTTAACACACATTATTGCGGATTAACTCTAGCTCTCTCTCTCTTTTCTCTTAAGTATTAAAACAACAGCCTTAAAGTTCTTCTAGGGCTCTTGAAGAAACCCTCATCTCTGCAAGACAAGCTAAGTGAAAACACTTATGGATTTTACTTAATTCTCCCATGGATGATTAGGAAAATATGTTATTCATGCTCAAGTATAAGTATAAAGGCATAATATTTCCAGAAGCTACTGCTCACTTCCTTGGTTATTAAGATACTTTTCTCTTCTTTTTTGGTTTAAGTGTGAAGGGAAGTTGAAGTTCTAGAGGAATTCAAGTTATAAGGAGAAGTTGCAGAAATTGAGGTAAGGTGAGTGATCCATTTTCTTCCTCCTTATGTATGAGTTTGAGTGAGGAATTATGGTTGTGCTGTCATAAAGAACTCAAGGGGGTGGTGAGTTCAATAATTGGTTGTATGATAAAGAATATTTGAGGTTGTTGTATGTGTATTATTGTTGGTGCAGTTTGGGTAATCTTGGAAAAGGATACGTAATGTATGTATTGGGCAGAGAAGGATGGTGTGGTGATACACATTATTTTAAGGTCTGTATAGGCTCATTATCCGTAAAAGTTATCTACTGTTTTATGAGGCTCATGGTGTGATAACTGCTAATTTAAATTTATCATGACTTATATTGTAGATTAAAACCTGAAAGGGGAGGCTGAATCGTGATAGTTGTATTGGTCAGAGGATAAGGTATGTATGGCTATTCAATTCAATATTCTTCGGCATGAAATTTGATACTTGCGATTAATATCAATAAGTGATTTTTCTAAGTTCTATTCCTAGTAAAGGAAAAATAGTGGCAGCGTACGATCTCCATATAGCTGACAATATTTCCCACTCTCCTTAGTGTATATAATTATTTCACTATATGTTCACTACTCTATACTTGTGTAATTATCCTCCTTTGTGTTGGTATAGAAATGGTATTTGCAAAAGTAAGTTTGGTGAATCCTCCTCTTAGTCAGTTGAAGTGAATCGTGTCATTTAAGCTCACAAGTAATGCATTGATGTTACATAGCTCCTTATGTCATTGTTACTGCCTTGAAGTATTATTTTCATGTCTTCTACTACTGGTCCATAGTTCCAAATATAAAAAAATGATTATGACCACCAAAACAACAATCTCAAAGATTAAAGAATCTAAGTAAAGCAATTTGTATAATTAAGGGTGGCGGCTTAGGGGCGAAAGCCTAACATGGGCCGATCCTAATTTGTGTAATTATGAGGACCGCATCCCAGGGGTTAAAATGCCTAGCATGGGTCATCCTTTTCTACCACTGATCAACTGGTCATTCGTATCACATGCCTTATAAACATCATAACACACAGAAAGGTAAAGACAAGAATGTAACATTTATGATCCCATAAGAGTTAACAAAGGTGGTCTTCTGTTCTGATTTATGCACACATATATTGATACTTGGTTTCATTCGAACTCTCATTTTATATATGTTATTGTCTTACATATTCAATACATTTTCTCGTACTGACATCCCTCATGGGGGACGCTACATTTCATGCTGCAGGAACATGTACTTTAGCTAGTAGACCTCCTCAGTAGGAGCACACAACACTCAGCTGCTTTTGGTGAGCTCCAGATTAATTCAGAGCTTTACTAAGTCCTTGGTAGATTCATTTTGGTATTTTATCATAGTTAAGAGTAAGGCGGGGTATGTCCCGACCTACTCTAAGGTTTTCTATCTTTTATAGGCTTTGTAGACTTATGTATGTGGTTCAGTTGCATCTTAGCAAGTTGTGGCCTCTATGACCAAGTCTTGTATATATGTTTTGGGTCTACATATGTTTTTTCGTATCGCTGCATCCTATGTGAGCTTGTCACAAGATTATCATAGTTATATTCATAGTAAGCACATGTTACATGTTGGTTCTCTCGGGCATTTAGGGCATCGGGTGCCTGTCCGTCTTAATGGGATTTGAGGTGTGACAGTGTCGATGCCTTGTGTGATGAGCTTATTGTGAGCCATGCATGATAATAGTTAGAATTTTCTCCGTTGGTCCGGTCGACTAAGTAAGGCAATCTCTTGATATGATCTTAGGCAACTTCGAAGAGTGTGAGCCAATTTGACATATACCTCTTTTGTGGCCTACCTTGTGAGTGTGTGAACCTATTTTGAACACCCCTTGAGCCTTACTTTTCGTTGGAAAAAACTTGCTGAAAACATGACCTTTATTAAATCCACTACCCATAATCCTCGTGATTTGTGGTTGATTGAATATCCAACTTAGGCCAAAAGCCTAAGTTAGGGATGTGGTGAAAAGAAAAGGCAAGTCAAGAAGTGCAAGAAAAGTCCCTTTTAACCCATGGTGTTGAGAAAAATGGAACCCTTCCATATAAAGAAAAAAGACAAGAGAAAATAAAAATAAAAAGTTAAGAGAAATGTCAAAAGAAATGGGGTTCCAAACAATCCATGGAAGTGAATAATGGGATTGATGAAAGAAGAGGAAAGAGAGTGTTTAAAGCACCACATTTCACGAGGATGAAAGTCACTGAGCATAAATGACCATACCTTTGCACTCAGCCCCATTACAAGCCTTGAAAAGACCTTTTTGATCTTGAGTGAGCTGAAACAATTGTTGATTGGAAAATACGGGTAAACCTATGGGTGAAAGCATGCATTGTGTTCTTCTTTGTGAGAGTGAGCATTGCATTTAATTCCGGAACTTTAAATGAACAAACCATTGTGTGAATATGGAATCTTTGTTTGTATGAGGGCATTTGAATACCTTTGTTGAGCTCGAACTTGCATTTGAAACAAGTATAGTGAGCTTGAGAATCTTTGATAATGGTGTGCCACTACTTGAGTCTTTGAGTATACAATTGATCCTTGCATGAGTAAGTTGAGTCTTGCTGTGTACATTCATGAGTGAATCTTGTGTAACACTGTTTGAGACATCCCTCTTGAACTGATGAACTTGAGTTTTACTTGAGGACAAGCAAAAATTTAAGTTGGGGGTGTTGATGAGTCCACAAACTGGACTCATTTAGGGCTATATTTTGATAGAATTAGTTTCCTCAAATGCATATTTTGTCTCAATATCTGATTAAAATCCTTAAGTTCAAGGTATTTAAAGTCGCTTATGGGCCTGGAGATCACCTTTTGTTCCAGTGTGCTATACCGCCCAATGATCCAGAACACGAAGATGCTAAAGGCAAGAGCTGCAAGGCGATGAAGCAGACCAAAGGGCGGATTTCCGAGTGCATCGGTGATCCCGAGTAACTGCGCTGAGTGACCCTTCGCAGCACACTTTTTGACATCTATAAATAATTGTTTAAATTTTATTTCAGTAGGCAATTTCAGATACAACATTTTATTTTTCTAAGTTTCAAGTAGAGAGACATTGTTCTTAGATCTTGAAGATTCAAAGGGTTTCATCTCCAAGAAATTGGACTTGGGTCTCAAAGATTCTTCACTGTTGATGTGTTTTAAGACTTAATTCTTCATACCCAGTTGATGGAAATTGATATTGGTATAAATTTTTATCTCTTCTACATATCTAGCTGAAACCCCAATTCTTGGGGTGTAATTTTGTGAATATGGGTTAAATTATCTGTTGGGTCTTGCTTGTTGATGGTTTATTTGTTGTTTAAATGTGATTTCATTTAGTAGTTGTGTATGAACTTAATGGGATTGTAGTTGCAAATATGATTTCATCTTAGTGTTTTTGGCTTGCTCGAGAGAGAGGTTGTAAAACTAAGACTACTAAATTGATAGCTGGTGGTATTGGGTTGACATGGGTACAACTCGAGAGAGTGAATCCTAGTCTTTCTCCCACACATTCAGCTCGGGAGAGTGAATGGGCTAAGGAAGAGGCTGTGCTTAATGTTGCAACTCGGTGTTCGAGAGAAATCGAGTTGATTCGGGGTAAGTTGCTCGAGAGAGAATTTACCCCTACTATAGTCTAGCCTAGTCACA
This sequence comes from Solanum chiquidenum, assembly GCA_029582725.1. Classification (NCBI taxonomy): domain Eukaryota; kingdom Viridiplantae; phylum Streptophyta; class Magnoliopsida; order Solanales; family Solanaceae; genus Solanum; species Solanum chiquidenum. Next base: position 14,459 of record JAJOOS010018464.1, on the reverse strand, counting down.
AATGTTCAACAATTTACTATCAAAAGCATGTAACCGGTAGCCTAGTTTATCCCGTATTCCTATCACATCCCAAGAATCCCGTCTCTCTATCTCGTTTTCTTTATATTTTTACTATTTTTAGTTGTTAATTAATACAAACCCCCATTGATAATTGATACTTGCGTCACCCCTTAGATTTAGTATGTTTTTATTCGTTAATATTTATAGCTATGACTAATTAGAACTTGATTTTATTTTTCTACTGATTCTCAAAACCACTCCCTGTGGGAACGATCCCAACCCTTGGTTAGGTTATATTACTATTGTACGATCGTAGACACTTGAATTGGAAGTTGTGTCTTGAATACACAAACATCACTTTCTACGCTCTATCTTTCAAACACCCGCAATAGAATTACTGTGGGAGTTTATCGGCTTGTAACATAGGCTCAAGCTAGGGAATGGATATTTGGGTTATATTACTATTTGGTTGTTCTATTTTTGGGTTTTCAAGACTACTCAGGCAAGTTATAGTTTATGCTCATAGCGTTAGACTTCTAGCAAACCTCACACACACACATGACACAAGACTACATTTTCCAGTTTCTTGGTTCACCAATTTATTTCCAGATTAGCAATGTTCAACACATGAGTACCTAAAATGTCATCTAAAGATCCTAACAGTCAGATTTCAGATCGAGGTCATCATTGCCAACAGACCAACTGCTACACAACTCAACACATAAAAACTTCACAGTTTTCTCAAAACCAAAAAACACAGCAATCACAAACAAACATAGAGCAACCTCCATTCATTTTAACAGCTAAAATGGCAGGTTGCTCACCCCCCCTCTCCAAACTGTAATGACCCGTAAAATGAATAAGTTAAACTAGAGCCTAACTTGTTTGTGTTTGAGTTTGGTGTGAGGTTTGAGGGTGTTTGGTCTTGTCCCAAGCCATGGTTGAGGGGTTTAGGGGTTAAAAGTCAAGGTACGACTCCCCAAGGACCACCCTAAGGGTCCTTGAGGAGGACCCTAAGCCTAACCCCCAAAACCTCTTGAAACCAAAGGACTGCCTAAGAATTGGTGAACCACGGAAGGGGACCACGCCCCGTGGAATCATCCACGCCCCGTGGATGGCTTCCGTGGATCCGGCCCCAAAATCCAAGCCTCAACCACAAACCATGGCTGACCAGGACAAGACATGACCCAGACCACGGTCCGTGGTTTTGAGTCGTGGTTCCCACCTGGTTTGGTTCGGCCAAGTTGAGAGGTGGTTTGGTAATTAGATAATTAATTTAGTTAAGTTGTGGGATGGTTATTTTGAGTTATTTATGGTATTTTAAGAGTATTAAAAGTGTTAAACTCTATTTTTCATTTCATTACTTCAAAACCCAAAATTAAAACCTTCATTCCCCTCTAAAAGTCTCTCTCTAGAAACCTCCATTGGAGGTGAAGACTCAAAGCTTCCAAGGTAAAATTTTCAAGGTTTTCAAAGGATTTTCAAGGGAATTTCGTGGGAATCTATAGTAAGGTATGGTATTCTTGATCCTTGTCTAACTTTTTATTCAAGGAGCCAATTCAAAGGTTATTTCAAGTTATGAAAAATCTAGGGTTTTACTCAATCTCATGGGTTCTTTCATCAAACATTTTAAAATGGTTTCTCTAATGAAGAATTAAGATTGTATTAGTGTTTAATTGATGATTTATGATGAAAATACGCTATGAACCCATGAATTCTCTCAATTCCTAAAGTGTGCATTATGAAGTGGGTTTGTTGATCATGAATGAATGTTGATGGATTATGCCTAAATTTCTTTAGATTGTTGAATTGTATCATTATACATGCCTTAATTGCAGTAAATTATTTGTATGTTGGTGACTTTTGATCATGGCCTTGAAAGGGCAACTTATGACCAAATTACATGTTGAATTAGAATTGTGCTTGAACTATTGATCCACTTGAAAGGTGGAGGTGTTTAAATACTATGTATGATTATGAAGTTAAGTATGTTTGTGTGATTACTATGGATGTATTATGATCATGTTTATAAGGCAATTGTATGAATTATGATGTTTATGTGAAATGTTATTCTCACATGCTCACACACACTCATGAATAAATAATGAATGAAGTTCTATTATAATGTTAATGATGATGAGTCTATTGAAAGGATATTCTCAATTGTACTCTAATAAATGATAATTACTTGTTGTGAAAGGACTTTATCACTATAAGGGGATTCTTAGGTGAAAGGCTATTCTCATCTTTGAATCTATGAGCTTTCCAATGAATGAATGTTGGGTTTGAGATGGATGCCCATACGTTAGTTGAGGTGGGGTATCTAGTATCAATCTCTTATCCCATAGTAATGAATGAACTTAATGAATGTCAAATACTCCATGGGAAATAATGCTAAGCACCGAGTGGATATGGATTGAGATGGATACTCATACGTGAGTTGAGGTGGGGTATGTAGTAACAATCTCTTGAGATGGATGACCATATGTTAGTTGCGGTGGGGTATCTAGTTGCAATCTCACTATCCCATAACTATGTGCCCACATAGGTCTAGATAGTGGATCCACTTAAGCTAAAGAACGATGGTCCTACCTTAGGCAAGTAGGAATCCCTTATCCGGTGTGGGTGACACCAGGATTCCATGAATTTTCTCACATGGTCTATGTCGGTTAATGCTTACCCCCACAAAGAATGTTAATGAACTATAGCTTCTTAAGAATGCACAACTCAGTGTGGGTGGTGGTATGGGATGCCATCTATGCATTGCACAAGTAGACTTCGAGAGGGGTCATAGTGTGTTCCTTTATAATGTTAACGAAATGAATGGGCTCTTATGATCATGTTAATAAGAATGTTGACCTAATGTCTAATAAATAAAGGTGCTCTTAATGTAATGAAGTTAAATGAAGAATGTGGCTTATGCTTAAATGTAATTATGCATGCGATACTTGGATTGTATTATGAGTTACTTCTTTGGTATGTCTTATTGTATATGAATGTGCCTTGCTTATGGCAACTTCAAAGGAGTACTTAGTGTGAGTAGTATTATGGGATGCTACTTGCACATTGCACAAGTATGACTTAGAGTTGTCTTAGGTGATGGTCCTTGTGTGTTAATATGACTTATGAAGTGTTTATGTCTCTTATGTATGACTATGGTGTGAAGATGGAAAGGTCGAATATGTGACGCTATATACATTGCACAAAGTATAGCTTGAGTGTTACTTGAGAGGAAGGCTTATGTAAAGGTAATGAGTTGTATGTGGATTATGGCTATAATATGGTTAAGTGACTTGTATGTTGATTATGTCTTGTATTATGCCTCTTATGTTTATATTCATAGAGTTTTATCAAAATGGCATATAGCATGACTTTCAAACAAAAATGTCCTTTTTAAGCATATTTTTGCATGGCTATCATACTTAGTACTTAATTGTGCTAGCCCATATTTTATTTACTTTTATGAAGTGTAGGGATTGGCACTCCTTTTGAATCTCCCTAGTCGAATCTTAGATTAGAGTTCTTCCAAGACATCTTTTGGTATGTCCTCATAGATTGAGGACAAGGACTTTTAATGTTTCTTGTTCTTTCATGTTTTAAGATTTATTGTTAAGACTTCGATTGTAAAGGGCCGTGACTCTATCTTGTTAAAGTTTTGTCTAAGATGGCCATGTGAGACTTTAGTATTCTGCTGCTTTATAAATGTCATTTTATTGAATGGTTTTAAAGAAAGTTTTAAATTCCACACTCTTTCTAAGTATCTTATGTTATGAATGCTATGAGGCTTGTATAAGACCTCTTCGGGGTCGAGTACGCCGTGCCGCTTCTTGGGTGTAGACTCGGGTCGTGACAAACATGGTATTAGAGCACATGGTTTTGGGAATGGTTTTTAGGGTTGATGTATCACAAGCCACGTCTAGTAGAGTCTTGTTCATTAGTGTGAGTAGCGACACATCTATGAGTGAGATTCTATAGGAAGTTAGAAAGTTACAATTCTTTCATTATTCTTGAAGTTGTGCCTTAGAGTTTATCTCTATAAGTATTCTTTTCCTAATCCTTATCTTGTGTTTATAGGATATGAATACAAGAAGCACGCCCGCAAGAAGAGTGGAAGATGAAGCTGTGAATGAGGGAGTTCCTCCCCAAGATCCTCAAGGTGACCAAGTTCCTCAAGAGAATCAAGTCCTGGTTAATGCTCCGGACATGACCAATAAAGAGATTAGGTCGGATTTTCTAACTATCGCCCAAGCGGCCCAAGTTAATAGAGATGTGGGGCCTAGAGTGAATCCTATTGAGAGTAGTATGGCTTCTAAGTTGAGGGATTTTGTGAGGATGAATCCTTTGGTATTTCTAGGATCTAAGGTTGGAGAGGATCCCCAAGAGTTCTTGGATGAGATGTATAAGATAGTAAATGCTTTGGGGGTGACTTCTAGAGAAAAAGCGGAACTAGTTTCATATCAATTGAAGGATGTTGCCCAAATTTGGTTCACTCAATGGAAAAGCAATAGGGCTATAGAAGCGGGTCCTATAGAATGGGAGGAGTTTAAGAGAGCTTTTCTTGGTAGGTACTTTCCCCGTGAGAAGAGGGAGGTTCTTTAAAGTGTACCCTATTGTCTAAGTATGCTCCATCCTTGGTGTCTATCCCTAGAGATGAGATGAGTCGCTTTGTGACCGGTGTATCCGACCTTGTTAAGGAAGAGTGTCGTACGGTGATACATTATGATGATATGAACATTTCTAGACTCATTGTGTATGCTCAATCTATTGAGGAGTCCAAACTTGAGAGGAAGAGTAGAGAGGTGAAGAGGTCGAGGTCCGATGAACAAAGTCAACCAAGGTCCAAAAAGAGGTTCTACAACCAAGATTCTTCAATGGTGAATAATGATAGGGTTTCTAACCCTAAATATCAAGGAGGGAATGGAAGTGGTTCTTCTTTTGAGAGGCTTAGGTGTGCCAAGTGTGGGAAGCAACATTTGGGTTAATGTCTTGCCGGCATGGATGGGTGCTTTCGATGTGGAAAGAAGAGTCATAAGATGAGAGATTTTCCAACACTCATGGCAAAGGGGAGAGAGACCAAGCAAGCTTCTCATGATGACCCAGATCCTAATGCTCCAAGGAAGAGTCATTTATATGCTCTTCAAGCTAACAAGGACAAATGAGCTAATTCGGATGAAGGCACCGGTAAGTGATAGTTCCTTATGGTTGTGAATGTTGTATTGAGGCTCCAATGTTGTTTTTATGTTAGCCTTAGTTGGGTTTTCTCCTAAGTGGGGGATAGTATGTTGAGTAGTAAGGTTGTTGAGGGTTTTGATATCCTTATCTCTTTCCTTCTATTCCTATTCAAGCTTGAAACCAAGAGTTCCTTGTAGCTTGTTTCATATTTTGGAGTCATGTGTGATTATGAGTTTCCATGGTCTCCTTATGTCATGCATGTTCTAGTTGAATTCTTGTTTAAATGATAAAAATGAGTTTTCATGATTTATGTTCCTAGTGTTGATTTGCATTTAGTATGAGTTATCTATATGCTTCATGAGGTGAAATGTTGAACATGCCTAATTATGCTTTTGAGAGTAATTGTATAGTACGCTTAATGATGTTATGATGAGCATGATTTGAGTTGGAGACGGTAATACCTCCAATGAAATGAGAAATGTTGAAGTTTTGATGCATAATGAGTTTGTGTAGATGTAGTTCCTACTTTCTTGTATTGCATTGGACATGTTTGAGTTGGAGTTGATGTTATCATCCTAGATTTGTGTATTGTTTTGATGTTGCATGCATGATGGGCTTCTAGTCTTGAGTCGTTGACCCCTTAATGTGTTTTAAGTGTCATTCGAGGATGAATGTTCTAAGTGGGGGTTAATGTAACGACCCGTAAAATGAATAAGTTAAACTAGAGCCTAACTTGTGTGTGTTTGAGTTTGATGTGAGGTTTGAGGGTGTTTGGTGTTGTCCCAAGCCATGGTTGAGGGGTTTAGGAGTTAAACGTTAAGGTACGACTCCCCAAGGACCACCCTAAGGGCCCTTGAGGAAGACCCTAAGCCTAACCCCCAAGACCCCTTGAAACAAAAGGACTGCCCAAGAATTGGTGAACCACGGAAGGGGACCATCCCACGTGGAACCATCCACGCCCCGTGAAACCATCCACGCCCCATGGAACCATCCACGCCCCGTGGATGGCTTCCATGGATCATGGTCCCCAAATCCAAGCCTCAGCCACAAATCACGGCTGACCAGGACGGGATGTGCCCCATACCACGACCCGTGGTTTGGAGTCGTGGTTCCCACCTGGTTTGCTGCTTTGGTTTGGCCAAGTTGAGGGGTGATTTGGTAATTAGCTAATTAATTTAGTTAAGTTTTGGGACGGTTATTTTGATTTATTTATGGTATTTTAAGAGTATTAAAAGTGTTAAACTCTATTTTTCATATCATTACTTCAAAACCCAAAATCAAAACCTCCCCTCCCCTCCAAAAGTCTCTCTCTCGAAACCTCCATTGGAGGTGAAGACTTCAAGCTTCCAAGGTCAAATCTTCAAGGTTTTCAAAGGATTTTCAAGGGAATTTCGTGGAAATCTATAGCCATGTATGGTAGTCTTGATCCTTGTCTAACTTTTTATTCAAGGAGCAAATTCAAAGGTGATTTCAAGTTATGAAAAATCTAGGGTTTTATTCAATCTCATGGGTTCTTTCATCAAACATTTTCAAATGGTTTCTAATGACTAATTATGATTGTATTAGTATTTAATTGATGATTTATGATGAAAATACTCTATGAACCCATGAATTCTTTCAATTCCTAAATTGTGCCTTATGAAGTGGGTTTGTTGATCATGAATGAATGTTGATGGATTATGCCTAAATTGATTTATATTGTTGAATTGTATCATTATACATGCCTTAATTGTAGTAAATTGTTGGTATGTTGGTGACTTTTGATCATGGCCTTGAAAGGGCAAGTTATGACCAAATTACATATTGAATTAGAATTGTTCTTGAACTATTGATCCACTTGAAAGGTGTAGGTGTTTAAATACTATGTATGATTATGAAGTGAAGTATGTGTGTGTGATTACTATGGATGTATTATGATCATGTTTAGAAGGCAATTGTATGAATGATGATGTTTATGTGAAACATTATTCTCATATGCTCACACTCATGAATGAATAATGAATGAAGTTCTATGATAATGTCAATGATGATGAGTCTATTGAAAGGATATTCTCAATTGTACTCTAATGAATGATAATGACTTGTTGTGAAAGTACTTTCTCACAATAAGGGGATTCTTAGGTGAAAGGCTATTCTTATCTTTGAATTTATGAGCTTTCCAATGAATGAATGTGGGGTTTGAGATGGATGCCCATACGTTAGTTGAGGTGGGATATCTAGTAGAAATATCTTATCCCATAATAATGAATGCACTTAATGAATGTCAAATACTCCATGGGGAATAATGCTAAGCACCGAGTGGATATGGATTGAGATGGATACTCATACGTGAGTTGAGGCGGGGTATCTAGTAACAATCTTTTGAGATGGATGCCCATATGTTAGTTGAGGCGGGGTATCTAGTAGCAATCTTTCTATCCCATAACTATATGCCCACATAGGTCTAGCTAGTGGATCCAGTTAAGTTAAAAAACAATGGTCCTACCTTAGGCAAGTAGGAATTCCTTATCCGGTGAGGGTGACATCGGGATTCCATGAATTTGCTCACATGGTGTATGTCAGTTAAGGCTTACCCCCACAAAAAATGTTAATGAACTATAACTTTTTAAGAATGCACTACTTAGTATGGGTGATGGTATGGGACACCATCTATGCTTTGCACAAGTAGGCTTCGAGAGAGGTCATAGTATGTTCCTTTATAATGTTAATTAAATGAATGGGCTCTTATGATCATGTTAATAAGAATGTTGATCTAATGTCTAATGAATGAAGGTGCTCTTAATGTAATGAAGTTAAATGAAGAATGTGGCTTATGCTTAAATGTAATGATGCATGCTATACTTGGATTGTATTATGAGTTACTTCCTTGGTATGTCTTATTGTATATGAATGTGCCTTGCATATGGCAACTTCAACGGAGTACTTAGTGTGAGTAGTATTATGGGATGCTACTTGCACATTGCACAAGTATGACTTAGAGTTATCTTAGGTGATGGTCCTTATGTGTTAATATGACTTATGAAGTGTTTATGTCTCTTATGTATAACTATGGTACGAAGATGGAAAGGTCGAATGGTAAGTTCACTTGGGTGACCTTAAGGTGGTACTTGGTGTGGATAGTGGTATGGGACACTATCCATACATTGCACAAAGTATAGCTTGAGGGTTACTTGAGGGGAAGGCTTATGTAAAGGTAATGAGTTGTATGTGGATTATGTTTGTAATGTGGTTAAGTGACTTGTATGTTGATTATGTCTTGTATTATGCCTCTTATGCTTATGTTCATTAAGTTTTATCAAAATAGCATATGTCATATAGCATGACTTTCAAACAAAAATGTCCTTTTAAGCATGTTTTTGCAAGGCTATCATACTTAGTACTTAATTGTGCTAACCCATATTTTCTTTACTTTTATGAAGTGTAGGGATTGACAGTCAATTTGATTCTCCCTAGTCGAATCTTAGATTAGAGTTCTTCCAAGACATCTTTTGGTATGTCCTCATAGATTGAGGACAAGGACTTTTAATGTTTCTTGTTCTTTCATGTTTTAAGATTTATTGTTAAGACTTCGATTGTAAAGGGCCGTGACTCTATCTTGTTAAAGTTTTGTCTAAGATGGCCATGTGAGACTTTAGTATTCTGCTGCTTTATAAATGTCATTTTATTGAATGGTTTTAAAGAAAGTTTTAAATTCCACACTCTTTCTAAGTATCTTATGTTATGAATGCTATGAGGCTTGTATAAGATCCCTTTGGGGTCGAGTACGCCGTGTCGCTTCCGGGGTGTAGACTCGGGTCGTGACACAAACAAAAGGACTTTGCCCTCGAAGTTAATAAATAAAAATAAAATAGGGTTGTGAGGAGGGGTCATACCTATAACGCTGAAGGCGCCGGTAGCTGGCTCAGCGTCAGCACCCTTATCAACAATTGCATTTTCAGAACCAAACTCTGGATCAGGCTGGCTACCACTGGAAGGTACATGTGCTCTGCTATCAGAAGCTCCAGCTAACACCGCATCTCGAAGTTGTTGCGCAAGTTCTTCTGCTTTTCTTGTCGTTCTTCTCGAAGCTCTGCGGGCTTTATTTTGTTGTATTATATCTTCCTTAGATATGTCGGCAGGAAGCTCCTCATCAGACTCACCAACTTTGTGTTTTCTCTTGCCGGACTTAATTTTGGGTAGTTCACCCCAGAAACTATCAAGTGATTGAGTTGAGGGTGCCTGATTGAACAATTGCATCAAGGACTCTAACATGACTGGAGTGGGCACCTGTACTGGTTTTTCAGCCAATTTAGCAACTTGAGCTCGCATCTCAACCAATTGTGTCTTGAAATCTTCAGTGTTGACTTAGCCGGCAGCCTGTACTTAATCCTGGACAAGGATCTCCAAACCATCCATCCATTTTTTTAAGATAACCAGCTCCTTCCGCATCTCATATTTTATCCTCTTCTCCATAGCTAACAACTCTCGCTCTATTAGCTGGGGCATCCAGTGTATAATCTGGTCAACTATGGTCTTGGTCTGGCGCTGATCTGCAACCAATCTCTCAAGGAATAGCATAGGAATAGTGACAAAGGTACTTGGAGCCTGTGAGGCTGAAGCTGGTGGTGGTGGTGCCTCTGTAGATGGCTGTGTTGACTCTCCTTGCTCGGGCCCTCTTTCCGTATGTGGAATGTCAATTGGTACATGAGGAACAACTGCCAAAGAATCCGCGACTCTAGATTTCTCACCAAAGAGATGGTTAGCGACATCTTTGATTATAAAGGCCTAGGTGAGTCTGGACGCCTAACCCCATCTGTCAACTAGCATGTTTGGGTGAATGTTTGCTTGTCGACACAATTTCCCTATCAAACAGGAAATTGAAAGTCCGACTCTCTCATTTAGTGCCTTGTCTCTCATTTTGGTTGCTTTGACCTGCCCCACATTTACCGGGTAACCAGCCATGACGCACGCTACCAAAGAAGCCATTGAGAGAGACAAGGTATTATGATTACCTGTAGGTCTCAATTGTGCATGAACAACAACAAACTAGACCTTGGCCGGAAAAGACAGTGAAACTTTAGTGATGAGTGGTTGTGTACCTATGACCAAAGCTGCATTCTTCCCCTTTGAGGCAATTTGTCTTGCAATCCAGCACAAGACCCGCTCTCGAGAACTCTGAATCTCCATCTCAGTTTCGTTGGTGACTGCATGATGTTTTCCCTCAAAGAGGCCAACTGACATTGGTGCAGTGTATTCTGGGCCATGCATCATTCTATTGATAGGAGCCTCTGAGATATCTATAGATTTGTCCTGAACCATAATTGAGTTGAGTGGACCCCAGGTACTGGCAATTTCCTTCTACCCCCGTTTAGTTGTCTCAGTTTCTGCAGCAAAGTTCATCAATGTGGCCGCATAAGATGAATTAAAATCTCTTATCAGGTGGATAGAATATTCCCCAGATGCATTGTTCATCCAGTAAAACTGATGAAACTGAAAGATCCGATAAATGTCGGGGAATGCTTTGATGTCAGCCACTACCACTCAGGTCTCAGGCATGATTGGTCTACTCTTAAACCACCAGACTTGTTCACAATTCCATTGTTAAAGAAGTTCTCGCACCTGTCCACAATCCACATAGAACGGAAACAATCAATCAGCTGCTGTCTCGCGGCAGGGTCATATTCATGGATGTGAACATATTGGACCATAGTGTCATCGGTGGTGATCTCTTCATCTTCTCCTACCACATCTGCCTCTTCATGTGCTTCATTTTAAACTTCTGTGTTTACTGTAGCTGGTGGTGTGGTTAGATTCTCTTGAGAGTCGCTTGCAAACTCTGAATTATCTCCCGAACCATCAGCAGACTGGCTACCTAATTCCTCACCGCTACCAGAACTACTACCTTCCTCTTCAAACTGGGAGGAGTGTTCTAGAGAATTGCCCACACTGTCTGGGATCTAGTAGTTCGAGGTGGGTGCTCCTCAGCGATGATGTTTATCTGAAGCTCGAAACTACTAGACTCTAACGCGTTATGACCTTCTGATTGAGAAGCAGTCGATGAGGAATGTTTGGTAGCATTCTTTCTTTGGGGAGCCATAGTACCTGAGAAATACAAAAACCATTAGTACACCAAAACAGTAAATTGACACACAATCGGGTACATATACTTCCCCTGTGTAATTACAACGTGACGGCTTGCCTTAAGAAAGCCGTCACCCAATCTATCATTACGAAGGGCCACATAATCAAAATATAGAAATAAAAGTACAGAAAGTAAAAATAATTTTTTTATGTACGGGAGCCAAGATGGGTTATGGTGGGTACCACGATCCATGAAGACCCCCGTGAATACAAGTTAGTGACTTGACTGTGTGGAACAATTCAGTAGGATGGATCACAAATGGCTTCACGGTTCATGGAGTGAACCACGGTCCGTGAAGACCATTGTGATCCTATCTGGTATAACCATCTTCTGCTAACTATGGTCCACGAGGAGTTTCACGACTCGTAGATGATCCCACGGTTCGTGAAGTCCATCATGGACTTAGACTTGGACTTTTTCCAATGCTTCTCCCCTTCCAACAACAACCTATGCTCAATTTTATCACATCACCAAGTTACGAGACCTACTAGCACATGAATCCAACCAATCCACCATATTTAACAATCGCCATGTAAATCAAACACAATCTATATCTCACTAAGATCATAACCACATACCTATGGGAATAGTCATGCTATGGAAACAATTTCACCCTAATTTATCAGCACAACACTTATACAAATACCATTCATACTTAATATAGGATTCAAACATACACCTGTATCTTCATTCACAATAATTATGCAAGAATTCATCAAACCCATAACTCTCAACAACTAATTTCACTGAATTGAAACCAACCCATAACAATTAAACCGCAATAATGGCAGTTCATCACAATAAAAATGCTAAAATTCGACCAAATAAGAGTAGGTTTAACTTGTTTTTAGATAATATTAAACTTATAACAAGTTATTAGGGGAACTTACTTCAAATTTGACTCAAATTTTTCACCAAAAGATATTAGAACACTGCACCCTGATTTTCTGATACTTGGATCCTAGGGTTTCGAATTTCAGGTTGATGTAGGAGTTATGGGAATGTACTAGGCGTTTTGAATTGTTTGTAACCATTACAAGTGAGGAGAAAGGGGAAAATTTTGACCCTTGGCGCTTTAGGAATAAAAAGAAAACAATTGACTTCATTAAAGTGTGGACGGGTCGGGTCGGGTTTGATTTAGTCTGGATTATGGATGGCATACCGTGAAGTTGCCTCCGAGAAGATGACTTGGGAGTGGAAACTTACCTGGGTTTCACGAGAGGCTAGACGGTCTGTGCAAGGCTTGACAGACTTTGAACCCTTCCGTGAACCATTATATGGCAATTTCCAATATCCTCCTTTGGCTGTTGTTGAGGATGACGTGCCGTGAAGTTGCCCGTGAAGGGCACCACGGCCCGTGGTACTGCTCATGAAGAGTTGTCTGTACCCAGTCCCCGCAATTCTTAGTCCAAATCCTTCCTGCACATATCAACACACAGTGACTCTATAAAAGCAAAGAAAAATGAGAAAAAGGAAACTACCTATTACAATTACAATCTTGGGTTGCCTCCCAAGAAGCGCATAATTTAACGTCGCGGCGCGACACATGTTACTTGATTACTCAGATTTCATCAAGCTTACATTCCTCCACTATTTTCACATCCTCTGGATCACCCTAGTATGCCTTGATTCGCTGACCATTGGCCTTGAACTTCTAGCCCTGGTAATTCTCAAGCTCAATAGCACACGACTGGAACACTTGAGTTACTCTAAAAGGTCCAGACCATTTGGATCTCAACTTTCCCGGAAACAGACAAAGTCTAGAATTGAAAAGTAACACCAATTCACCAGGAGTGAAGGTCCTCTTCTCAATATGCTTATGATGATACAACTTCATCTTCTCCTTGTATAGTGCAGACCTCTCATATGCTCTCAAACGAAACTCATCCATCTCATTGATCTGATCCAGTCTCAGGTTTGCCATTTTTGTCCAACTAAGATTCAGCTTCATCAAAGCCTAGAGTGTCTTATGCTCAAGCTCAACTAGAAAATGACATGCCTTTCCAAACACCTATTGATATGGAGACATACCAATAGGCATCTTGAAACCTGTCTGATATGCCCATAGAGCATCATCTAGCTTTCGTGCCCAATTTGTCATGTTGGCATTCACTATTTTTGCCAGAATTGCCTTTATTTCTCTATTGGACACCTCCACTTGGCCATTGGTTTGTGGGTGATAAGGTGTTGCGACCTTGTGCTGTTTAACCCCATATTTTTCCAGAAGCGCACTGAATACCATATTGCAAAAATGAGAACCACCATCACTGATAATAGCTCTGGGTGTGCCAAACCTTGAGAAGACCTTCAGAAAGCTAGCAACACTCTTGCCATCATTCTCAGGAAAAGAAACTGCCTCAACCTATTTGGACAAATACTCCACTGCCACCAATATATACTTCTTCCCATAGGAGCTAAAAAATGGGACCATGAAATCAAATCCCCACACATCAAATAGTTCCACTTCAAGAATAGGTGTCATGGGTAACTCGTGGCGCCGAGAGATGGCTCATTGCCTCTGGCACACATCATAACTCCTTATGGTGTCCATCATATCCTGATGAATTGTGGTCCAGTAGTACCCACACTGAAGTACATTGTGGGCTTTTCGAGCGCCTCCATGATGGCCACCCACTGGAGAGGAGTGATAAGCCTCTAGAATGTGCAACATCTCAGCTTCAGGGATGCATTACCAGATGATATTATCAGCACACACCCTGTACATATAAGGTTCATCATAAAAATACTTACCCACATCATGCAGGAACCTCTTCCTTTGCTGAAATGTCAGCCCCTCAGGCATCTAGTCACTAACAAGAAAGTTAGCAAAATCAGTAAACCATGGAATAAGATCAAGAGTAGCGGATAATACCTGCTCATTCGGGAATGAATCATTGATTTCGAGCTCAAGTTCCTCTTTATTTTCAACCTCCAACCTAGACAGGTGATCAACCACCTGGTTTTCACTACCTCTCTTATCCTTAACCTCAAAATCAAACTCTTAAAGAGGTGCATGATCTGTGTGGACTATCACTCTAGTACCCAGTAAGTAAGCTCTGAATTTCTCGAAAGCATACACCACGGCCAGTAGTTCTTGTTCAGTGACTGTGTAGTTTCACTGTGCTCCATTAAGTGACTTGCTAGCATAATAGATCGGATGGAACAT
>JAJOOS010018463.1:0-11595 GCA_029582725.1 Solanum chiquidenum | reverse complement strand
GGCTGCTTGATTTGTAATGCTTTTTCATCTGTCATCTTGTCAGCTTATGGAATTAGAACTGAAGAAGATGTATGAACATGTTAAAAACATCCACGATGAGATGTTTTATCTACGTGAAAGGTGAGTTAACCTTATTCTTGTTATCAATCTCATCCTCGTGAATCTAAGCTAATGAAACAGAGTTTGAAATTTTTCGACATATTATAGGGAGGAAGAAATGCAAGAACTTAACAGATCAACCAACTCCAAAATGGCGTGGATGACTGGACTGTCAATCTGTGTATGCTTATCTGTAGCAGGATTGCAATTGTGGCATTTGAAAACCTTTTTCGAAAAGAAGAAGCTAATCTAATGTTATTCTGATATTTTTACTACTCTCACGTTCGAGTACATTTTTTTATAGACAACACAATAGTTAGAAGGAAAGTTGTGTTTCATGTACAATGTGATAGAAAATTGTATTCTGAAATGCATGTGTTACTCTCAGAGCTCTGTTTGCCTTCTCTCTGACTCTGATTTCCCACAAAACAGGACTCACAGAACAAGAATTTGTTACCCTAATATGGGAACTTTCATTACAGAATATCAGTACTGATGTTTTTTGAAGAATCAACAACTTGCAAGTGTTTGATGTAATAAAGAAGGGATTTACTATGCAATTATTAAGTTTGGATTCAAGTAAAGATTTGGTTGTATGACTTCAATCTGAAATCACTGTCATTCTATGCAAATACCTTGGGTATATTCATACAAGAAAATGATCTTTTTGAACATAAAACTTCTGTGAAGCTGAATAATGTTTGACATGATACTACTCGAACCAAAAAGCGAGATTAATAACCAATACAACTAGTTGATAGAAATATTAAAATAGTTTTGCTTCAGTACATCATAACAAAATACAAAAGAAGAATGACAAACCATTTCTACAACATGAAGCTAAAAACTGAAAAAGCAACACAAAGAATAGGGGCATGAAAAATTTAAGCATGATCCCATCTCCTTACTAAACAAAATCCAATATTCACCTCATGGAATGATGACAAAATACAAAGGCAACTAGCCATTCAATACCATGGTTCTTTAACAAGCTTAGAGTTGAAAACTTGAACAACAAACACTCCCTATGACAAAATTCAAATACATAATGGACTGATACAAATATATTATGGATGTTAGACAGATTAGTGGAACTCGTGCAGCAACACACTGACAAATCAAAAGGGTAAAAACAAGATTAAAACTTCGTGTTCTGTACATATGAGCTCAATACAATACAATCATCTGAGAAATACCTTTGTTGAAATTTCTGGCAGAAATTCACCAGACATTTATCTCTTTGTGTTCTCATTCTGGGGTAAAAGCACAGTAACATGGCTTCTCCTGATGACTTGAAGAGACAAGGTTGAATAATTCCTCGACAAGCTATTCATTTGGATTGGTTTCAGAAAACACAGGATCAGGCTGTACATTTTCTGAATCATTATCAGGGAAAACCTCAGATTGCAGAGAAGGAACAATGTTATTTACATGCAACCAAGTCAATTCCCATAAGCTATCTCCACCGAGGGCGCTTCTCTTAACAAGTACCCCCTTAGACTTCATTACAGTCAACGTGTTCTTCAGAAGTTCAGGGACTAATTCCTGAAGCTTTTCACTTTTTTTACCTCTAACTTTCACCTTCATACATTTTTCCATCCTGTTGAGGACACCCAACCAAAGTTTACAGAATGTGGTCAATTGAGATAGCTCATGCAGCAACTGGTGAAAAACTTTCATAAGGAGCTTTAAGGCAAGAACAAGTGTCTCTTCCATGTTCCGGTAGTCTTTTTGTGATGCAAGCTCAATCAAGTCATCCAACATTGTGAAAATGACCATATCAAAGCACTGTAACCATACACTATTTGGAAGGTAAATTTCATGATCTCCTTTCAGGCACATTTGTAGTGATACAAGAGCATGATTCCTAACTTCTCTCTGATCCAAGCTAACTTTCCTCAGTCCCTGTACAAGCCTCAACCACATGTCTCCGATATCTTGGGACAACTTCACAGCTTCAGTCTCTGCCAGAGCTTCCCTAGTATCTTTGGACCAGCATGCTAAACTAGCAACTGAACCTGCCATAAGATCCACTGCGCGAGCAGGTCTATCCGCAGGTCCAACACGAGACTCTGCAAAATTTCTAGCTGCATCAATGCAGAGAACATAATTAGCTGGGGACAAATGGGCTCCATCAGACATAATGAAAACCAGGGCATCGAATCCCGCTTCAGAAGCTTCTGGATGTCTTGCTGTTATAGAAAGTAAAAGAGTAATCGTTCGCCATCCCATTTGAGAACGAATGTGCGTGGCATTTGCTTTAACCAGCCGACTGACTTCCTGTGTAATCTGCTCACAGTATGCATCAGCAACTCGGGCGTCAAGCTTGAGAACAAGTTGTAGTGATCTCAAAAGTTCATCAGCTAAGTTCTCTTTATAGGGAAGCAACCTCAGGCAGATACGAAGGAGTCCAAATATAGCTTTCTCAATCAAAGCACAAGGCATTACTGTTGAGTGGACAATACTAGAAATATGCTCATAAACTCCCTGCCAAAGAAGTCTAATTCTATCTCTGTTGTTCAAGGTGATTGCAATCAGCAGTTCCAAGCAGAATACTGCAGTGTCTTCATCTTCAGGAGAACTACTACCCTTCTGAGGTCTTCCTGCAGCCCATATGAGAGCCCGTGCCAACTGTAGCAAGGAATCAGCTAGAAGAAACTTACTTTCTGTAAAGATGCTATCAATGTGACACTTCTGAATTGTCTGCAGTGTGCGTTGGTGAGCAGCAAGTTGTTGCTCAGTAGGTTGAGACCTTGGCTCTTCAGTATCTAAAGATAGGAGCTGACTAAATCGCCCCATAAGTCCAGAAGATCTTCTAGGAGTACCTATGGATTGCAAATGTGCAGAAGATAACGAATTAGGCAAGGACTTCCCATGTCCTGTATCAGAAGGTGCCTCTGAGTCATCAGCTGCATCACTTGCCACACGAGCAGGAAGAAGGCCAAGCTTGTGCAATCTCAAGATGCAATCCAAGATATTTCTCCAACCAGTACGGATAAAATCACCGTATTCGTTTGCAATAGTGAAAACTGTAACAGTTGCCATCCTTGCTTTTGCATCATCGCCAAAGGCTAAAACAGGTTCCTCCACCAATGAAGGATTCAAGAGAGTTGTGAACTTACATAGAGATACTACCAGATCATCCAAAACATCTTCAAGATGATGACAAGCTGAAATCTTGGCAACAGCTAAGAAACCATCAATACAAGTTTTGTAGACATCCTCATGTTCAGCGTGATCAAATACCACAGAGATAGCAGCAATAGTTGGACCAGACATGGTGGCAAACATATCATGATCAAGGTAGGCTCTCGAATCACACACAATATATGGAGAGGTTTTCTTGGATTTGTGCATCAAATCAATCCAGCGGCTTGGGTTCATTTCAGCAAAACCAGCACTTTGCTCTGGTGTTGTGCGGATCTCATTGTTGCAGATAGAATGATACAATTCGGATAGATATTCACGAGGGAGATCATTACCTCCATTAATGCTCCGATTATTTCGAATGAAATCTTCCTCAGTCATCTTCTTCTTTACCTGAACATTATGTTGGTCAGTATTGAGCATTATTAGTGAATATGACAACAGCAAAGCAGCATCTTTATTAGCTAGAATCTGTGGAGATTGCTCATAATATCTCTCTGAAAACGCCTCAAGTACCCTTGCAATTTTTTGAGATTCCCCAGGCAATCGAAAAGTTTCCAAAAACAGCCGCAATGCAATGTCCAGGTTCATGTCTTCAAAATCAAATGTTCCAGCAAACTCATGAAGAACCTGAATGCAAAATTCATCATGATTTCCCAGAAAGTCCCCCACAAGATTCTTATCTAGCCCAGCTGTAAACCTGAAAAAGCAAGCCACACTCTGGGGATCAAGTTTTTCTGGCAAAAGATATGTTCCTTGGAGAAATTCCAGCCCTTTCTTAGGGTCCCTATTAAAATGATCAGCTCCAATCATTAACCTTCTCTTTATGTGCTTCCGCCTACGTACAAACGGTACCCAATGATCAGGATCACTATAGCTCTCACACTCAACCATCCAGAATGGAGCATAATCCTCAAGATTTATTGGATTTTGCTGTGACCTACATCCATTGCTTATCCTCTCAGCCATTCCCTGAATTACAGCAATCAGACCGTCCAAAGCAAGAATGTTCATGGCAGACAATGGAGAGTTTACTGGGAATGCATTCTTTGACAATAAATTCGCAAGTTCTTCAAAAACATTGGTGCAGGTGATATCACAATCTAAATTTGCATACATTTCTACCATGAAGGATTTCTGCCTACAAAAATCAACAAGAGCCTCCATGGCCACTTCCTGCTGCTGGTATGATGCCCCATAACGACTTTGTGCAAGTCTCAAGACGACACAGGACAAGAAGGCCTCAAGTTGTAGCTTTAGTTCAGTACGCAAATGTTGATACAGATTTAGAACAATGCTGCAGACAGTTGAAAGTATCACTGGACTCATTGACAAGCCAAATATCATCAGATTTTGGAATAATTCATCCTGAACCAAACTCAACAATCTAGGGTGACTGTGTATAGCAGGGCCACCCAACTCAATGGCTGAGTTGATCAAACAAAGGGCGAACAGTGGAACATCTTCATCAAATGCTGTGGTATTTGCTCTGGGACCCATCCCTATATGTTCGACAACATTTAACAAGGAACACAAGAAGTGAAATATCTCAACCATGCATGGAACTCCATATGGTTCAGTCATTAGATGTAAATCATTAGGAACATTATCCTTCCCATTATCATTCATGACCATGCCTTCATCTATAACACTATTAAGAAGACCTGTGGAAGCAGAAGAAGTAAAAGTTCCAGAAAGTGGCTGACTATCATATTCAGAAGTACCAGTACCATTCTCTGACTTGTTGAAACTGTACTCGTTGTCAAGGTCCACAACCTACGCTAGAAGAAATTAACATATAATGCTCCAAACACATTCATATAGAAGAATAAGCAAAAACAGAAAATGATTTTTGAAACATTTTTATTCACTTATAGAATTTCTCTTTGGTGCTAATTAGCAGCTGAACCAGGAATTTCACTAAGAGGATCCAAATTATTAAAGAAGTAAACACACGAAGAAACTAAGAGGATTTATATATATATAATAGTTTTGACCTTGTATATATAGTGTAATTTTCCAGTAAAGGGGGTCAAAGTTTTAGTTTTATGTATATATACTATATGTTGGTTCCACTTATTTTCTACATGTGTCTACTTTTTTTTATATTGTGCCACCCCTTAGTAAAAAATTTGGCTCCGCCACCGGTTGGGATGAACCCCTTATGCTCCCCCAAGCTCCAGCTCTGGTGCTATTATACCAAGACTACCTTGTTAGAGCATAATTTTTGTCCCACCCCAACCATGGGAAAGAAAAAGAAAAAACAGGTATTTTAGATGCACATGCAAAAGAAAAGAAAAACTACTCATTAGCCTATGACAGTCTTGCTACTTTGTTTTGAATTGTAAGATCCACCTTATCATACCACTTAACCCAATGTTTTCTTTGTGCCAACACAAAGAAATATTCTTTTATCAAATGATACCAATAAGGAAAAACTGGATCATGAGAAGTATTATAAAACCATTTATACAGCCATTCTTATTGATTTGCACTCTAAGAGGGGACTACAGATAATTCTGGAAGATCAATATTTCCCAAACCAAGAAGTAGTATGAACATACTGCAGGAAGGATAAATCGAGATACATAAAAGAACAAAGATGCACCAATACCTTGTTTTTGGTGGAACAGCCTCGTCTACCTATAGATTGTTGCATGTCGTCAACCTCTGGAAGGTGGGAAAAAATACATCTCACAAGTTCATGCATGGTGTGACGTGCTGTCTGCTGTAAGAGCTCACTCTTGCTTCCAGCTTGATGAACTACTCTAAAGCACGTGTTGACTATGGTGCAAACATGCTGATTACTCAACATAACTGATGCTTTACTTCTCATGCATGCCAAAAGTACTTGAAGTATCTTCATCAACACAACCTCTTCTGATGCAGGATCAGTTACCTCAAATCTGCAACTGGTCACAGCATCCACTACAGAGTGCATCGCATTTTCAACATTGACAGTATTATGATCAAGAAAATCAAGAGTGAAAATCTTGAAAACAGAAGACAGTGCAACACCAGTTATTGGTGCCCCAGTTTCATCAGATCGAATAACATCCAGAAATGGCTGGAGATATAAAGCTGGACTGATGGTTTGCCACTGATGCTGCCATGAAAATATCTGTTTACGTAATGTCTTCAGAGACTGTATTAGCGAGTGCTCTAGTTGATCATCCCCGGATACATAACGACCACCCCATCTCACATTTCTTCTCATAACAGCTAAAACAGCACTTACTTCAGAGTTAACCATACAAGCTATAGCAGTTTTATTGGAAGATGTGGTCTCGCAATCTTCCGGCTCCTCTTCAATTGCTTTGATACTAGATTGTATCCTTAAACGCCCCATCACGGAGAATGTGTTACTTGAATGAACTCTGAATATGTAATCAAGAAAAAGCTCGCAGGAAGAATGCTGAAGCAAGTCAAAGCATACCCCTCACTGTCTACAAAAGACACCATTAGAATTGGAATGACCATATAACAAAAATTTTCAGGAAAGCAACTTCTCAAAAACAATGATAAGAAAGCGAAACATCCTCGGAATAGTGGTAAGATATTGACGCCATATAATGGTACTGCTTCTTATCCCAGGAAACAAACAACTTTTTTTTATAACCATGGTGTCCAGGCCAACTTGCATGCCCCTCGACTAATTCCACGGGTTACCTGCTACCTCCCACCGTCACAAGTTCCGAGTAACTCTCAAAAGCACAACAGCAACATACCCAGTATATTCCCACAAGTGGGGTCTAGGGAGGTGAGGTGTACGCAGGCCTTACTTATACCTTTGTGGGGTAGAGAGATTGTTTCAGAACTCAACAAAATAGTTTTCCATCGGTTTGAAAAAAATGCAAGAGTAAAAAGCTATTATGAAATATTTGGGTTTTCTTTTCACAAAATATTTTGATACATAGAGTCTACTCATTTCACATTGGAGCTTTGTCTAACAAGTAACAACAAAGGTATAAATGTCTCCAAAGTATAACGAACGGCAAAATTGAGCAATTCTCGATAGTACAATGTGAATTTATACCTTTTCCAACAAAAAAAGAAACTTCATTCTGTCATTAAAGTTATAGTCTACAACTTCATGATTTGCTTATGTAAAGAGGGTAGGCTTCCCAAATTCATATATGAAATTTAGGTCAAAGGTTGAGCTAAAGAGATCTTGTAGTACAAAACTGAGCCAGCCAAAAATATATATGGAAAAGCACATTATTGTAATACATCTAAAAAAAATGGAAACTCTAAAGTCTATTAACTACTCTATCATATGATATAACTGATATTACATTTATTTTAATCAGTGAAATGGAGCTTCATGTTGGACATGTTTAATTATAGGGGCAATAAAAGTGACATAGATGTTAAATATCCCTCAACGACCAACGGAAATAAAATAAGGAATTCCCATACCTTCATTTTTGCTTATTGATTCGAATCCAGACAAACCAAATTTCTTTATTTGTACCCTTTTATTTCTTTTCCCCAATTATTAGCACAATATTGCTCATTAATGTTTATTGGCGTTCTGTCTGTATTCGACACAAGTTCTAAGATAAGTTTCGTATGTCTAATTTCCATGAATGGCATTGATCAATCACCACTTATAGGTTAATGGAGCTTCTAGCAAGATCAACTAAATTTTGTCATATTTAAGTTGATTGAAGAAGAAGAGATTAAACTTAAGATATTTAGAAGTAACTTTAACAAGTAAAGAGCCATGTTTCTCATGAGTAGAGATTATTTCCAATACTGATACATCCACACATCATACACCCTCAGATGTATAAAAAGTTGATTGTTTGCATTTTCCCACCAGTGGTGGACATAGGATTTTGTTCAATCAGGGTGAAATAGATATTAAAACTGCGATGGTAATTGATAATAAGACTATCGTATTTTTTATACCTATACTACCCTTGAAATTTTCATTTTGAGCTGGTACTCTATTTTTATAAAAAATAAACGGTTAGACAAAACTACAGTATTATTCACTTTAAGTCTTCAATTTTTTTAATTTTAAGTTCTCTTATAATTAAGTTAATAACAATCTTGAAATTTTGAAATACCATCAATAAAACAAGATCAAACTAAACAAATAATTTACCAAAACAATAAATAAATAAAAAGAAAACTAACATAACTGTAACAACCCTCAGAGTCGTTTTGTGATTTCAGTCTTTTTTCCTCTATTGCCCTCTCCATAGCATTCTTTGGTTGTTTATGATTTGCGGGGATGGCAGGGATAGAGGCATAACTCCCAAAGTGATTGGATACATTTTCAGGGAAAATTTTCAGTTTTGAAAGTTCGGAATATGAAAAGTTTGACCAAAGTCAACATTTTGGGTTGACGAGATTGGATTTTAGTTTTGGCAATTCCACTAGGTCTGGATTATTACTTAGTTGGATGGTTTGCATAGATGCCAAGGTGTTTGGGATGATTTAGACCATTGAGTTGATTTCTAGCTGTTTAGAAAGTTTGGGTTGACCACGTTCAACATTTGGTCAAGACGACCTCGGATCAGTGTTTAAATGATTCCAACAGGTCTGGAACGTGTTTTATGGTCGATTCCAAGTTTGAGACGTTTTTGGGCATTGCTGGTATCTAGTGCCTGCATTTGGGGTGCTTTACTCTTTTTGCGGTATTGCTTTTGTGGTTAAAAGGCTGCATTTGCGGTAAAAGATGGCAGGGCTGAGATGCCACATTGCAGTATTTTTACCCTTTTTGCTGCATTTGTGGTATTTCATATTTGGGCTAGGTGGGGTAACCGCATTTGCGGTAATACCTAGCAGCCTTAATATTATTTTCCTCAAATCGTATTTTCATTGTTCCAAGCATATTTGGAGTTCTAGACCTCGATTTTGGGATATTACAAAGGCGGTTTCACATTTTGACTCGAGGGGTAAGAATCTAACCTTAGTATCCATATTTCCCCACTATTTCATCAATTATTAACCTTTTCAATCCGTGTTTGGGTGTTGAAAATTGGGGGTTTGTACCTAAAGTTGAAAAATCATATTTTGATGATTTGGGGATGATTCAAACTTTGTTTTCGATGAAATTTCACATTTAAGACACTTATGTTATGGGTAAACTAATTATGAAATAAATTTCGAGTTTTGACCTATGAGGGCTCAGAGTTGAATTTTTAACTCAATTTTTTTTTTAGAAGGATTTTTTAACTCAATTTATGAACCAAAACTTTATATAAATATGAGTGTCGATGGACTCATATACTCACGTAGAGTATGATTTTTGATAGATCTAGAGCTTTCTGAGGCAATTCGAAAGAGAAAGGCGATTTTGTGAGAGTCCGTGACATGTTTGCTCGTTGTCGAGGTTGGTTATGGCTTACTCTCTTAGATTTTTCTTGAGCGATGGTTTATTGTATCACGTGTGTTATGGGTTGGGCGTATTAGTGGTTCGATGATCGGGAAGAATGACTTATCTTGTGTATCTAGGTTGGGACTTAGTTGATAGACATAATATGACTTAAATTGATTATTTGTTGTTGCATCACTTTGTTTCATTAGTTATATTGTACTAGAGAAGTTATTAGCCTAAGTGCACTATGTTGAAAGCAATTTACTTATCTGAAGGCTTTAATGGCCTTAGGGAGCTATTTTTGAAAGAAATACACTTATTCTAGTTGCATATGAGCATCAATTATTATTATGATCATGCATACATATTCATTTGTCATGAATCATGAATACAGTATGATAGAGTGATGAAACCCATTGAGAAATGACTCCGGGTAAGTGATGATAAATTGAGATAGTTAACAAATATAACTCGGCATAGTGTTCTTCTTTTCATATACATTCATACCATTCTCATTAAAGCATAATATATGTAGGCCAAATGGACTCGTTGATTTGATTTATTAAAATTCATATTGGAACGTTTTCATTGAAAATTTCGCATGTCGAAGGGAAATAGTTCCGACGAGTTTTAAATCATGCTTTATATATGATACCAAGGTAAAGTTTCAGTTCGCATGGTCGGGGGAAATAGTTTCAGATGGGTATATGGACCTCGTGAGTCCCTTATGGGTCCTAGCTCACAGTATGCCACTGTGGAACATGTGTATATCGATATCATCAATGACCATTGCATGGCATAGTATCAATGCATGACTTTGCACTTTCCTTAATTGTTTTCCATACTTGGTGTTATTGAATTTACTTATCAGGATTATGGTTACCTACCTTCATCATGTTTCCCATGAGCTAGTGGATTCGAGGTATATGACTTAGTGTGATACATTTCATACTTTCTATGGTACAATTGTCTAACTTTTGCTTGGTCAGCTTATGATGCCTTCTAAGTACATATGTTATCATATTCATACTACACTACATCTTTTGATATAAATTCTAGCACTAACCGGCCATACTGAATTTTTGTCGAACGCAGGATTACTTTGAAAGTTTTGGTGAGCTACCTAGCGTTTTGTAACACCCCAAGAGTTTCTAAGTCCTATTAAACCATGAAAAACCAGAAAGAAATTGAAGTCTGCAGATTTTTGAGATTTACGGGCAGCATCTACGAACTGTAGATGGAACCACGGGCCGTAGATGTCACCCGTAGTTCAAACTTCAGAAACAGGAAAATTGGTATGAAATCTATGAGTCAAGTTTACGGGTCGTAAATAGTTTTATGGGTCGTAGACTTGGGTCATAGATCAACTTCAGAGACAAGGACTTTTCACCTGAACATGATGAACTGAATCTACGGGTCATAGACCCTTTCACGGACCGTAGATGGAGTTTGTAGTTTCAAGTTCAGAAACTCATAAATTCTTTGATTTTATGGACCCGTTCTACGGCTCGTAGACTTATCTATGGATTGTAGATAGGTCACGTAGATCAATATTCAGAAACCTAGATTTACACTCTAATTGCTACGAACATGGTTCTACGGTCCGTAGATGGAACCATGGACCGTATATGGCCACGTAGAAGTTGTCGATGTCAGTGTTTAGATAGTGTCATTTTGGTCTTTTACCACTCTTTTAATCTCTATACTATGTCATTTTGGACTACTCTAAGTGGATTAAGAAGGAATTAATCGACCTAAACCCTCTCTTTCATGCACAACATCCCAAATTTAGAATCATTACTCTGAAGGTTCCTCTCAAGCAAGAACTAGGGTTCCATAGCTTCAAGCTTCAATTTAAGGTTTCATCAATGGGTATCTTTTCACCCATTGAGTCCCAAAGAAACCTCAATTATCCAGATTATGATTACTACAAAACCTAAGATTTTATGAATAGCTAGTGTTTTCAATGAAATTCAGTCCCTTCTAATGAATGGACTTCAATTGTATGATTTTACTTA
>JAJOOS010018462.1:0-11208 GCA_029582725.1 Solanum chiquidenum | reverse complement strand
AAAATAAACTCAAAAATTTAAATAGTCATCCAAATGCATTTTAATTTTTGAAATTTAGCATATTCATCATTTATTGAAATGTTGACTTAACAAAACATTAAATAAGGGTAGAAAGGTAAAGTTACTTAATTTCTTATGCAAGTACAATCTAAAAAGATGACATATAAAAAAGAACGGAGAGAGTAGAACCTAACGAAAAAAAGGAAAACCAACCAACTATTGATTAGTACTACTTTTGCCTAGTGGTTTCGGAGGAGAGTAGAATTTGATTGATCAGTTTGTCTATGTTCAAATAAGATGATCCTGTTGGTTTTTTAGCAGCTTCTTCAGCCAATCTCTTCCACTCCATTGCCTTTTTCTTCGTATCTTTGCCTTTCTCACCAACCATCAACTCTCTCACAAGACTTTCAACTTCATCCCTTTTTACATTATTGTCAATTTCCGTTCCGATTCCCCATTGTGTGCATTTGAACCAACAATTAGTCTGTTGTTCTGCGAAAAACGGCCAAACAGATCATTGGCACACCATTGCTGATACTTTCAAGGGTCGAATTCCTTCCACTATGAGTCAAAAAAAAACCTCCAATAGCAGGGTGGCTATGGACTTGTTCTTGTGCGCACCAACTTATCAACATCCCTCTTTCTTTTGTGTTCGAAGGATAAAATAGTAACACCACTAAGCTAGTTAGTTAGTTATCTTAGTGGTTGAGTTAGTTACAACTTCTAATCAAGAAGTTAGTTACACTAAGATTCCCTATTAGCTTTCATTATATATACTTCTGTATTCATATCAGAAACAATACACTTGAATAATAATCAATGAGAATTCTCTCTTTCTGATTCTTCTTCTTCCTCTCTTCATTTCACTAGCAAGTTCATTTTGTTTCTTCCATGAATTCAGATGGCAGAGTTGCTTTTTCCCCTGATACAATATCAGGCCTTATGATCCACAAAAATTCCATCTGACTATTGGCAAGTCCCCATGCGAATTCAGTTAGTTGGTTCGCAGTCATGACAGTGATGCTCCCAAAATTAACATAAACAACAGAATTTGGTTTCTTGGAATCAAGCCATTCTACACTTTTTGGGTTCCTCTTTCCAAAGATTGGATCCCAAGCACTCCAAATTCTTGTCTTCAATATGTTTTAAAAGAAAGTGCAAGGGTCCAATTGTGTAGACTGGAGGTAGAAGAGCCTGAAGTGTTTCAAGAACTTCCTTCTCTAATGGATCAAATGTATTGATAACAATAGCAGAAGCTAATTTGCTTCTATCTGTTTCTTGGATGAAGTAGTTGAACAAAAAACCATCTGGATTTGTACTTCTCAAGAAAGTTGATAAATCCCTCAGACGTATGCCTTTCATGCTCGGTATCCAATCCAAAGCCGTCTCCAAATGCCCATTTGTTAAGTCACTTGCATCTACAATCTCCCCAAATACATAAAAGAACACAAGTTAAAACACACACACATTTAAAAATGTAATTGGAAAGGGCCATTTTAAAACAGGACAAATTAAACAAGAGTATACCTTTAAGTGGAAAGTATCCTTTTTCAGCAAGGTCGCGGTAATGCATGTAACCTAATAAACCACAAGCACTTGGAGTCCAAAAGAAAACTTGAGGGATGCCCAATTCTTGAGCAGCAGCTAGAGTGAAGCTCATACATCCATCAGAAACGATGCACGAGACAGGTGGCACATTGGATGAACAAGTATTATTGAGCTTTGCAAGCAATTCCTTGAAAGGACCTAAACAAGTATTGGTAGTGGATTTACCAAGAGAAGCAATGTCTTGAGTTAAATCGGTATCAGATGGTGGAAGGCCATCAGGAATGGTCTTGAATCGAAAAGATGAAAAGCCTTTGAGGGAATCAGGGCCACGAGACTTAAGTAGACGCCTATGATTGAATTCAGTGTTGACAAAAGTGATGTGAAAGCCTTTGTGATTGAGGATTTTGGCTAATTGTAACATTGGATTAATGAGGCCTTGGGCAGGGAATGGTATGCAAACTGCATGAGGCTTGTCAAGTTCATGTGTGCTTCTAATGGAATCCATTTTTAAAGGGGAAAGCATATTGGTCTGATTGTCTAGTGGAAGAATGTGCAAGTATTTATAGAGAAAAATAGTGTGATGAACTTGTAAGTTTTGAAAGTTAACGATTAACAAAATGAAGCATGAAATAGCAGAAAATGTCATAAATGGTACCTTACCTAAGGGAGTAGATCTGAAATAGTCTCTTAAATATACACTTACTTATCGATTTAGTTTTTAACTATTCAAAAAACTTCAGGTTTGGCCTCTGACTCTTTGCCCAATTTTTATATAAATAGTTTAGTTTTGTATTAATGAATCCAATGCACTCGTGGAATTAAATATTTTACCCATTTTTCAGTTATTTCTCTCTTTCCGTTACTTTTATGAAAAGAATCATAATATCAACTGTTCAAAATAAAATTAATGAGAAAATAAGATAATAGTCCTAATTTTATTCAATGGAGGATAAAAGGAAGCATTTTATTCGGCGCGAATTTTTTTCATACAAAAGAAAAATAAGAGATATGATTTTATTACTCAAATTCTTCTAGGTAAAATAAAATGAACACAATAATAAAGTGGATCTATTTCAAAATGACAAAAATCTTTAAAAGGAGAAAGTTGCAAAACTGTTATTATATAAATTTCAACTTCTAAAAAATTAAACATACATACATGTTAATTTACTGTCTTCACTCCCCAAAACGTCACACATACACTTTATTTCAATGTATCACACTTGTATCTTATGAGATACACTTGTATCATCACTAGAAATCACAAAAAAAAACGTGTGTTTCCCTGTATGAGATTTGTATTTCATGAAATACCCAGTTTATACACGTACAACAAATACACTTGAGTTAAATTATTGCGAAGTAGGTCGGAGAAGAGAAAGAAATCAATGGCAAACAGATCTCACGTATATGTATTGATCTGTGTTCATAATGCTAAATTGTATGATTCATTATGAACCTCCCGTGCTGCTTGCAATGTTCCGTAGGAATGAGGTTTCGATGAATCTTGCTCTTACATGTCAAGGAAAATTTTCCCTTCAAATATTGACACAGATTTACCCAATGGACGCTTTCTACTACTTCTCTTGATATATGTATATTTTTTAGACTATATATCTTAGTATTTGAGTAATTCAAAAGCAGGACAAGTTGGAAAATTTGCAAGGGACCAAAAGATTTTGATGTAGTAGCATATAACAACAGTTGTTTTTCTTTTATTATTATTAGAACATATTACAATACCAAGTTACAAAATAACAAAAAAACAAAAGGGAAACAAGAATTAAAGGATGATGCCAACACAGGAAATAATGAAAATCAACCACTTAATGTTTGAGGAGAATTTCATTGATCAATTTGTCTATGTTCACATAAGATGATCCTGTTGGTTTTGCAGCAGCTTCTTCAGCTAATATCTTCCACTCCATTGCCTTTTTCTTCATATCTTTGCCTTTCTCGCCGACCATTAGCTCTCTCACAAGACTTTCAACTTCATCCCTTTTTACATTATTGTCAATTTCCATCCCAATTCCCCATTGGGTGCATTTGAACCAACAATTAGTCTGTTGTTCCGCGAAGAACGGCCAGCAGATCATTGGCACACCATTGCCGATACTTTCAAGGGTCGAATTCCACCCACTGTGAGTCAAGAACCCTCCAATAGCGGGGTGGCTAAGGACTTGTTCTTGCGGGCACCAACTTGTTAACATCCCTCTTTCTTTAGTTTCTTCTACGAATTCAGGTGGAAGAATTGCTTCTTCCCCTGATACAATATCTGGTCTTATGATCCATAAAAATTCCATCTGACTATTGGCAAGTCCCCACGCGAATTCAACAAGTTGGTTCGCGGTCATGACAGTGATGCTTCCAAAATTGACATAGACAACAGAATTTGGTTTCTTGGAATCAAGCCATTCTACACTTTTTGGATCCTCTTTCCAAAGATTGGATCCCAACCACTCCAAATTCTTGTCCTCAATATGTTTTACAAGAAAATGGAGGGGGCCAATCGCGTAGACAGGAGGAAGAAGTGTCTGAAGTGATTCAAGAACTTCCTTCTCTAATGGATCAAATGTGTTGATTACAATAGCAGAAACCGATTTGCTTCTATTTGTTTCTTGGATAAGGTAATTAAACAGAAAATCATCTGGATTTGTACTTCTCAAGAAACTTGGTAAATCCCTCAAACGTATGTCTTTCATGCCCGGTATCCAATCCAAAGCCGTCTCCAAATAGCCATTCGTTAAGTCACTTGCATCTACAATTTCCCCCAAGAACAAAGGTTAAAACACAAACATATAGTATAAAAATGGGCCATTTGAAAACAGGACAAATGAAAGAGAGTATACCTTTAAGTGGAAAGTATCCTTTTTTAGCTACTTCGTGGTAATGCATGTAACCTAACAAACCACAAGCACTTGGAGTCCAAAAGAAAACTTCAGGGATGCCTAATTCTTGAGCAGCAGCTAGAGTGAAGCTCATACAACCATCGGAAATGATGCACGATACAGGTGGGACGTTAGATGAACAAGTGTCATTGAGCTTTGCGAGCAATTCCTTGAAAGGGCCTAAACAAGTTTTGGTAGTGGATTCACACAGAGCAGGAATATCTTGAGTTGAATCAGCATCACAAGGCGGGAGGCCATCAGGAATGGTCTCGAATTGAAAGGATGGCAAACCTTTGAGGGAATCAGGGCCACGAGACTTAAGTAGACGCCTATGATTGTATTCATTGTTGACAAAAGTGATGTGAAAACCTTTGTGATTGAGGATTTTGGCTAATTTTAACATTGGATTAATGTGGCCTTGGGCAGGGTATGGTATGCAAACTGCATGAGGCTTGTTATGATTTCCAATGGAACCCATATTTCTAAAAAGAAAAATAGCTATTTGTCTCAAAAGGGGAAAAAGATTGGTTTTACTTTGGCTAGTTGAAGAATGTGCAGCTATTTATAGAAGAGGTAGTGAGATGATAATTGTGAGATCTCAAAGTTAAAAGATCAAAAAAGGAAACAAGAAATTTAGAAAGGGGAGAACACTCAAAGTTGAATTCCAACACCTTTTCTCACTGCTAATTAATAAAAAAATATACCATCGTTTTCCATTCATTTCGTGCCTAACCAACTCACTGGAAAAATAGATTCTCATAAAAATATTAAAAAACTTTCTAATTTGTGAATCATTCAAATTCAGATATCCATTAAGTAGGACAAACAAATGGGTCCAAGTCCTTTTGAAAAAGGATGATCGTTTCCCTTTTTAACAACTTTTTAGTTATAACTTTCCACCTGACATATATACCACAAGATTAAAAGATATTTTGATACATTTGATATATCTTTAATTTAATATCACAAAATTCAAAAAATTATTTTATCTTGTTAAACTCTGTTAAAGTGAATGATCATCTCATGTAAAAGCTTAAGTTATTAGAGAGATCACACTTTTATTAACTAATAATATTCTCAACACTATAACAAATCAGACCAAACGAATAAAATGGAGAAAGTACTATATTTTATTTTCTCACTAATTCTATAAAAAAAATGAATCATAGAAATAGAAATTAAACAGTTTCTAATAAAAAAATTAGTACTAATATTTTAATAGTGTGAGTTGTTTCTTTCTTTTTCCTCTGTTGCTAGCTCCCAGCTTATTAAACTTACTTTTATTCTATACATTTTATTCGTCACTATTCCCACCCACCTACTGCAAAAGGAGATTCTCAAATGAAAAAATATGTATTTCATATAGTTAGCGTATCATATACCCTCTAGAAAAATAATGATAATTATATTGATCGTTGCCTTCTGAAATTCTTGATTTGACTATGACTACGATAATGTTTATTAAAACTATGACTACGATAATGTTTATTAAAACAATTTATGCACAAACTACTTGAAATTTACTTGTGACAAGTGGCGGAGCCATAAATTTTATTAAGGTTGTCCTATTTGGGGTTATAAACCCAAAACTCCTTCATTCAAATGGACAATCATTACCACTGCATCAATGACATAGCTTTTGTCAAGGGTGTTCAACTTTAAATATATATCTTTTAACTTTTAAATATAGAATTTGATATATATATATAACGTAATTTTTCGATTGGACACCCTCGATAGCTGTAGCTGTAGCTACGCCACTGTTTGCAATATTAATACGGTGAAAAAAAGACGTATTTTAAGTAGTTGTAGTTTATTGCCGGGAAGAAAGGGGCACTTTTAGTGGTAATAAGCTTTTGTTTATTGATTTGAATCTTGGCAACTTATGAGACAAAGGCTGCAAAAAGATTTTGTGATCTGTTAGAATTAATGGGGGAAGTAAAGGAATTATAGAGTTTAAATTTTATACCTTAATAATGTAAAAATTATTTAAACAAGATTACTTATTAGATAATAATAATTAATTTTTCTTATAAATATGGAGTAATTAATAAAATTGTTGACCCGCCTGCCTGATAAAATTCACTAACACTACAACAAAAATAACTTTTAGCGGCAATAAATAACACAATAATAAAGAGTGTTAAAATCTTTATTGATATTAGTTAAGTGTCTTTAGATCAAATATCTCTAAAGGCTTTAGGGACATATACAAAGAGTCATAATTACCGCTAAAAATATGCAGGTATTCTGAATATATATATATATATATATATATATATATATAGAACACTTCAACAAAAAACAGTGAAAAGTCTATTAAAAAACAATAACAATAATAAAATAGTATACAACGATCAAAAACACAGTAAAATTTGATAGGTCCAATGTTAAATCATGTTTCTTTCAAGTTTCAATGCAACATGTAATAATTGCCATAAGATTATCACATTTAAATTGATTGTTAATTGGTCATAGCATGGTTCATGTGACCTCGAGGTAGGTAGGGATGAGTATATTGTTCTATACTTCTATATAAATGAATTGATGACATTTATTTTTATAATTTAAAATAAATAAATAATTTAAATTTTAAGAATATATAAGTATAATAATCATTTATTTATTTATTAGATTTATCCTTATTTTTAATGGGGTTTTAATTTATTTTTAAATCTCAAATAGGGATTTTCTCAATTTTAAAGAAAAGTTTGGGAAAAGTCAAAAAGGATAATATTGACAAATTACTCTTTGATTTATGTTTTAAAATATTTATCTATATTAATTAACAAGACTAATTAATAACTCCCTCTTGTCCAGAACTATTGATGTTTTAGTTTTTAAAAGTTAATTCAAAATAATTGATGTTTCACAAGATCAAGATATTTAATTAATTTTTTAAGAAAATTATTCTCAACATATTCCTAATTCAATTTGTAAGTTCAATGAGAATTATATCAACTTAAAAAAAAAAAAAAACTTAATTAAAGTTAGTTTAATTAATATCCCTCTTAATTTATAAAAATAAGTGAATTTCTTAATTCATCCGTCCAAAACTACAATATCCAATGCAATTAAAAAACCATCAATTGAACTAAGGAAAGAATTCAATGCAAACACGAGCCCTAAAAATTAAAATATGTTTTCCCCCTCGAGAACGGCTAAGGAGGTGTAGGTTAATTAGCTACTACTCAAACTTATTTAGGGGACGGTGATCCATATCTTTTTTTCATGTTTTAGGCAGTGATTTGCTTATTTTTTAATCTAAAAATTTACTTTCTTCGTTCACTTTTATTCATTCAAGATAAAATGTATATTTATAATGATGTCCACCAATGTATATTTTTAATTAATTTAAAAATAATTTAAAATTGATAGCTAATCCTAAGAAAATAACAAGAAGGAGAAATTATCTTTTATTTGATATGTAAAATTTACAAGTAATAAAATGAAAATTTATTTTCAATATAACGAAAAAGTAAATAATATTGACTATAAATCCACCTGTCAATCCTCGACATGTTAGACAATATCTTCCTACCATGCTATGCATGCAAATCGACAAAATTGAAATCCACGAGGATATTATATTATATTATATTATATTATATTAAATAGTATGATTTGAAATAAAATTTTAAAAAATAAATTTATAAAATATTTTTAAATTTTATAGCCTTAAATCTACTATGAAAAACTGAAATTAAAATATTATTAAAAAAATATTTTTTAAAATAGATTAAAAAACTAAATCATTATTTTTTAACCAAAAAAAATAGCATATCTAAGTATCAGATCCGTGGCATATATTCTCGATTACAGCAATGTAATACTTAGGATTATTATTTTAATTAAAGAAATAATTATTGGTGATTGGTCTCATCAGTCATGACTCATGTGACTGCAAGTGGGACAACATTTGAGTATTTCATTTTTTGATATTAACTCCAAATTTTATTCATAGTAAAAAATAAGGTTATATATGATTTGAGGATTTTCTTCTTCTTTTTAAAAATAAAATAAAATTACCAACCTGCATTGATCATTGATAAGTAAAAGGTATAGCTTAATTTGAGTTTGGCATACCAAATTACATCGTCATCTAAAGGTAGGGTCAAAGTTAGCTTCGCTCTATTAAGTTAACACCAAAAATATAATTTAAGAGCATGTTTGAATTGTCTTTTGATTTTATTTGATTTTCTGAGTTGAAAGTGTAACGACCTGATTTCCGTCGTTATGGAAAAGTCAATATAGAAAGAATTGGGGTCAGAAAACTTTTTTGTAGTACTTGGATTTTCTCAACCTAGTCCAGATTTGGACGAAATTGGAGTCTTTGAGGTGTAGGAAAATCTGGTAACAATCGGGTGAATCGTTTATGATTTTGATTACATGAGTAGTTAGTTAACTCGTTAAGGAATCCGTACGACTTTACGGAATTGAATTCGGGCGATTAGAACTCTCGGAATCGATGTTAGGGTAAAGGGTATTTACTGAGCGTCGTGGATTAGAGGTGTGTTGTGAAATGAGAATTTTGGAGTTCTTGAAATAGCTCTATGTTTCGTTTTGGCCGCTTGGGTGGGGATGTTTGCCGCTGTGGCGGGCCCGACATGAATTAAAGTCGTTAATAAACCCCTAAACAACCTCATTATGCACTTTTTGACTTTTTGAGCTAAGAAATGATCCCTAGGTGACTCCTACTCGTTTTTCACCATTCTTGAGGCTAAAGGTAAGTTTTTCACTCCCCAAATCCATTTTTCGATCCATAAAACGTAATAGAATGGGTGAATATTGATGGGGGGAGGTTTTGTTATAGATTATATGGTGGAAACAACCCTAAATTGGATAATTGGGATCATGGATTTGACCTAGGGTTCATAGAATTGTTAGTAATCCAGGTAATTATTGATTGCTTATTGATTCCCGTATTATATTGATGATTTGTAGACCAAGAACAAGCGGATTGAATTCGGAAAGGGAAGGATCAAGTTTCTTAGGGTTTCAAGCTTGTTTTGAGGTAGGTGATGGTTGTGATTCTATGATTGTGTGATGTATGTTTGTTCTTGTTTCATTATGATATATGTATGTATATGAATGTTGCATTATTGATCACACTTGTTATAAATGAGATAGGTGAATGATGGTTACCATGAAATCATAACTTAAATGTATGATCTTGAGGATATACTTGTGATTGTGATTGTGGTGTGTTGAATGAATCAGTTGACACGTTCCGACATAACTAACTTGGATCAATTGCCACGTCCCAGCATAATTATGGGATCAATTGCCACGTTCCGACATAAATGTTGGATCGGGTACCACGTTTCGGTTTGCTAACAGTTTGGGTGTGGGTTCCATGAGAGGACCATTGAATTGGGTTCCGTGAGAGGACCATTGAATTGTGTTGTGCATCTACTTGTGATGAGTTCGTTCATATCTAATGATGATTGATATTGGAAGACGGTATGTTGCTCTAAATTGATATAATTTTGATATGTGAGAATCGTGAAGTTGTTCATTGTTCGTAAATGTTGATGATATTGTATATGTTCGATATGTGCATGTGATTATATTGTTGTATTGACTAATGTATGCTACACTTATTGGGATAGCCGCGTGATTCTACCAGTACATTGTGGTTGTGTACTGATACTGCACTTGCTCTTTCTTTGTTGAGTACAGGGCATCTTCAGGTGGCTATTGATAGACCTCAGCTAGGTGACTATTGAACGTGACCGGATTCAAGGGTGAGCCAGTTCTTTCAGGCTGCCATGGATCTTTCTTGTTTAAGTCCACTCTTTTCGGAGTTGGACTATTTGTTTAAGGTGTTGTTTAGTTTCGGGGTTGTACCCATTGTTCTTAGACTTGTCGTTAGTACAGTTTTGGTACATTGACTTTCAGGTTCTAGGGGTTGTTCTTCCGCATCAGTTTGGTTCAGTTATTTGTTTAAACTTTGGAGTTTATGGGGACTCCATTTTTATTGTCATTTAAACCTACTTCCGTAACTTTAAATGTCTTAATTTTCATAAAATTTATTAGTTTGGGTTGTTGTAATGGTTCTCCCACCGGAGTGTTAGTTTAGGTGCCAATCACGACGGTATGTGTCGTGACAAAGTTGGTATCAGAGCCTAGGTTCGTTGATCTCGACGTACCAAACCGAGTCTAGTAGAGTCTCGCGGAACGGTACGAGGACACCTTTACTTTTCTTTGAGAGGCTATAGGACTTTAGGAAATCTCTCTGTTTTCTCTCGTCTCCTTTCGTGCTATGACTTGATTTCAATTGGTATCTGGCGATTCAAATTGGTATCTAACCTCCTTCACTGGTTTGTCCGCAGATGGTTAATACTAGATTCAACGGTGTCAAGCCCGTAGCTCTCGTCAATGCTCCGGTTGAGAAATTTGTAGCGAGAGGTCGCGGTCGAGGCAGGGGTAGAGGAAGAGCTAAAGGTAGAGGTCGTGGAAGAGTAGCGCCTTCTGGAAATGGAGCTCCTGTTGAGTAGAGCTATCAATATGGGCTAGCCCACCCCATCCGGGGCTAACCCATACAAGCTTTGACATTTTACGGGTCAGGCCGGGCTAGCCCATTTTTTATGTGGGCCAGAAAACGGTCGGCCCAGCCCACAAGTACGTGGGCTACAGGCTTACCGGGCCAGCCCACTTTTTTTAAAATTATATTTTTTTTATAATTATTAAAATAAATTATAAATTATAATTTAAAAATATTATCATAAATATCGACAAAACAATATTACATGGTGTTAATGTTACTACT
>JAJOOS010018460.1:0-15805 GCA_029582725.1 Solanum chiquidenum | reverse complement strand
TGTTATTGGTTAATCCTCCATAGGTGCCATGGCTCCTAACAAACCAATGACCTACACAAAAAGGGGCAAGACCAAATGCGTGGCGCTGACATTTTGGCTGATTGATGAAAATGTGGATGCGGAGAAGGATCCCACGTATGTCCCACCGGCCACAAGGACTTCCCCCACAGCACCCTTGACTACACAAAATCAATCCAAGCAGGTGGTTCCCGATGTAGTCACTTCTTCCCAGTCTGATGAGAAGGATACACTGATCGGATCACCGGCTGGGTCTGCTTTTGGTTCTGAGTCCGCCTCTGCTTCCAGTTCTAAGTCTACCTCTGCTTTCGGGTCTGCTTCTGGCTCTACAACCCGCTCAAGTTCACATGGTAGGGCTGCCTCGTTTGATGAGGCTACTAGTACGGGGGACATTCCCATGCCACCTAACACCGAACCTGCTCCAGTTGATGAGGAGCCTAATAGATGGTACGTTGAGGGCCAGTGGAAGATTTACAGGGATGCCCGGATGCTTACTAACAAAGGGAGAATGGCCCGGATGAATACAGATGAGCGTAGGGTACTCACAGACAGCTTGCATAGAATGCCCGACATGCACTGGCTCTTCCAATAACATAAGTGTGAATGGATGGCTCCAGAACCAGGGACGTATAGCGAGGAGATCATGATGGAATTCTATGCTTCCTACGCAGCCACTCTAAGAGTCTCTATTCATAGAAATAACAAGCCCGCAGCCCAGGCACCACTCAAGGCTACACTAGTGCGTGGGGTTTCGGTGGACATATCGCATATCGCTGTCATTCGATTCCTATATGGTTCGAGCACTATTTGGGCACTCAACACCACAAAATTTGACTACATGTGGGACATTGTGAGGAGTGGAGCATTTCAGCGGAATGCAAAGCAGAGGGAGGTTGTATTACTTTGGTTGGTAAGGTACATAGGTGTGGATGGAGAGCGCGCAGAGTGGTTCAACACACCGCTCTTGGGTATTTGGAACACCACCCTAAATTTGTAGCCAAGTTCTTCTGGCTTTTGGTAAGGAATAGGGTATCTCTCACTAAGACTGATAATGCCCTTACTTGGGATATAACGGTGATGGTTGCGGCTTTGGTAGCTCGATTCGAGATCGACTTTGCCCGCATGTTGTTGGCAGAGACCCATGAGAGGGCGTCATGACTACTACTACTTTATCCTTCCCGTGTATGATCTTCCAGTTGTACAGGCATTCTGGGATGCCTATCTTCCATTGTGACATAATGGTACAGGCGATCGAAACCCTTTACATCGGCCTTATTAAGGATGGGGCCAACATAGCTGCCCCATGGCGTGGTCCATAGAATGAGGTGCCGCCATTAGGAGCAGATTTAGTAGCTGATGTGGAGCAGATGCAAGGTGAGGACCCTGCCCCTCCAGCCCACACTGATGATGCCCCATACTCCCTATCTCAGGCCGCCAGTCGGGCCCCTAGCTCATCCAGATGCACCGCTTTGTTAGGATCCATTGTTGTGCCCCTTTCTCGTGTTAAAAAATTGGAGGCAAAGATGGCCACACTACTTTATCATGTGAGGCCTTGGATGCAACAGTCTATCTCAGAGTCCATGGCCAGGATGTAACACATGATGGACCTGAAGGTCGAGGCCGTTAATAAGACCTGGATGCCTTCAATATGAGAGTCCTCGAGTGACCAGCCCCCACCACAAATATCTCCTCTTTCCAAACTGAGTTGGATCATCTTCGGGCTGATCTTGATGCCATCCTAGTTCCATCCATAGATGCGCCAGAGTCCGCCTTTACTACACCAGCCGATGATACGGTGTTCAATGCTCTTTTCAACGAGGACATACCGCAGTCTGAGTCCACCTTTGCCCAAGGGAAGAGGAACCATTTTAGCCTCACGTCTGATGCCACTAAGGATGCGAGGGAAAGAAGAGGGAGTACCAGCAGACTGCGCAGTCAGTAGAATGTTTGGGATGGTGCTTTTGGGTCCTCGAGTTCTGTGCCCGCTACTGAGGTTGTTGCTACTATGAGAGATGATGTGAGCACTACTGATGGTACTGAGATGATAGATCGGGGTCCTACTGATGGCATTCTGCATGATGTGAGCACTACTGATGGTGCTGAGATGATAGATGGGAGCGCTACAGATGGCATTCCCATGTTGATCCAGCGGGCTCCAAGAAACCGAACCCACCCGCTTTTTGAGTTCTTCGGCATATTTGCGCCACAGGTTTGCTTCACCTTCACCCTACTTTTTATTTCTTATTTTTGTGTGCTTTGAGGACAATAGCACTTTATTTTGTTGGGGGTAAGGTAAACATATTATGTCTGATAGGGTGAAATCTGAGTAACCCAACTCATAGTCCTCTCTGGGGGTTTTCTTGCCTGTGTTCTTTTCCCTCAAGAGACTATATTTATTTCTATTGAACCGTCATGTGTTAGGATTGTATGTGCAGGAGCATAAGAAAGAATAAAGCATGATGGCATGAGCATGAAGGAAGAAAATGATACCCATCCAAAAAAATGTGATATGTGCTAAAATCTGTAGGCCTAGAATTAGTTGAATGTGTTGGCTCTGAATGTGACATGATAAGAACCGATGTGACCCCATGACTTAAGCTAAAAACTTGAACTGGGTAATCTGATAATCTAGTAATGAAATAAGGTGCCAAGAGTGTGTGAGGATAGTTGAATGTTCAGACAGTTTTGTGCCAATCTAGAATTTGCCCCGTTGATCTTGCTAGGATAATCTAGTCTAGAAGCTGGGAAGTGATCATAGGCCATTGTTCAAATTAATCCACTTAAGCCTTAAATGATCTAACCAAATGGTAGCATTGTTCCCTTTTGATCCAAATATTTGAGCCTAAAATTAACCATTACTTTTGATTCACCTAACTCCCCTTCCCTTAAAATGTTGTCTTGGCCCCGGTCCCTCATTGGACATGTGCACCTTGACTTAGGCCAAAAGCCTAAGTTGAGGGTGGCTTAGTCAAAAGTGACCTTGATCTTGGCCCTGGTCCGACATCGGACATTGTGCACCTCAACTAAGGCAAAATACATAAGTTGCGGGTGGCTATGAAAGAGGAAACCTAATGAAAAAAGGGTATGAAAATAGTTTAGTTTTGAAAAGAGAAAAAGAAAGAAAGAGAATGTGACTTTGTGCGAAAAAGGCAAAAGAATGTGATAAGTGAAAACGTAAAAAGAAATAAAGAAAAAAAAAATATAAACAAGTGTCACAAACTCAAAAGTCGCATCCTTGGTTGAAAATAGAAGGGAAAGCAAAAGGGATGAAAAGTTGCCAAAAGTAGGTCAAGAAAGAGGTAAAAAGTCAATGTAATGTCAAAGAGTACAGAAAGTCGCTAAAAAACACCCAAATATACCACACCTGACCCTGAGCCTACGCTACAAGCTAATAAAGCCCTATTTTGATCCTAGCAACTAGTTTGGAGAGTCTGAGTAGTGAAAATAAGGGCAAGCCTATGGTATTGAGCACTAACTATACTTGAAGTTACTTTTGAGCGTGAATGTTGAATGAATCCTTGTACTCAAAATTATATTCATTGTGTGAAAAAGGATTTTGTTTGAAGTAAGGGCACTAGTTACATTGTCGGAAAGTTGGAACCTTTGTGATTGTGAAAAATATGTGTGTTGTGAGTCAATTGGTCGATCTTTGTCATATTTTGATCCGCATGAGCTAGCTTGTTGAGTCTAAGAGAAATAATTTGCACTAGAAAAGAGATTTGGGATAGATGTGATTGCTTGATCTTGAATGTATGCTTCTACACAAGTGTCGTTTAGAGTCTTAGTGCGTCGCTTGAGGACAAACAACAAATTTAAGTTTAGGGTGTTGACATACCATAAATTTACGGTATTTTAAATATATTTCACTTAAGATTTGTGTGTGTCTAGAGCCATTTTGTACTGGTATTAATGTGTATTTATCTTATTTGCAGGAAATAAGTTCGGACGTGGAAGTACATAGACACAGCTGAAGAATATTGCAGAAAAAGTCATATACGGACGTGACTCATGGACCGTAGGTCCAGTCACGGTCCATAGGTGGTAGGCGTAGATGGACAGGCAGGGCTTAAAGTAAAATCGGGGAATTCTTGACCAAGTGTTGAACCACGGTTACGAATAACGGACCGTAGGTCAACCTATGGGTCGTCCTGCAGATTCGTCAAATGCTTCAGAGAAGCGGGTTCCAGTTCTTGATTTTAAAAGTTGAAATATGGAACTACGGAGGTGGATCCACAGACCATGGATCGAGTCAAGACCCGTACTAATGATCCATCAAATGTCACTGAGAGGGGAATATTTTGAGCTGTGAAAAATTACCTAAGTCCCAAACCACGGAAGGGACCTACGGACTGTAGGTCAGTCCATGGTCCATAGGTCAGTGTCATCGACTGCAACCGCGTCCAGAAACTTTATTTCCCTATTTCATTTCTTTTTTATTTTGGACATATTTTTCTATATATAGGTCATGTAAACCCCATTTTTGGGGGTTAGACACTATTACTTTAGTTCTACTTTTTGGTTTTGGAGATTAACTTGCAAATTTAGCAATTCTTGATTTCCTAAGTTTGTTTTGAAGATTTTTACTTTGAAATTCAAGTTGAGATTCTGGGTTTCTTCTACTTATTACGTAAGTTCATGATTTCTTCATCTAAAAATATGAATTGTGTTCTTCCTACTATGGGTAACTAAATCCACAACTAGGATTGTGAGAATCATGAGCGATTAACAAAGTATGAACAATAACTAAGTAGTTCTTGAATAGTTTTGTTGCAAGCATTGATAATTCTTTCGTTTAAAAGTCTTTTTGATGGAGGCCAACGTTAGAACTCGCCTTGTTGCTACTTGCCGGACCAAGGAGGGAGTTAATAAGAAAAGAATTATCAACATAGATTTAGTGTGATAATATCTAATAGTCTAATGTCAATTGGTGCAAGGATGAAAACTAAGCCAAATATTGATGTGATGTCTAATATGAGGTAAAGGTAAGGGTTAGTAAATTATACACACGTAGCCGGACCAAGGTGCAGGGTGAAATTCTCTAGTTGCCGGACCAAGGAATTAGAGATACACAACTTATCACTTTGCTTGTAATACACTAGGAAAGCATTACTATTACTAGGATTACCACGTTATGAGCTTATGGAGAACACATACACCCTAGTTTCTCTCTCTTATTGATAACAACAAAGTTTGAATCTTGTTCGTTTGTTACCTAACTACAATCAATTATTTGTTTCACAAACCCCCCCCCCTTACTTACTTGTCTAAAATATACGTTGACTAAACCAATATAATTGTGAGTTAAGTTTAAGTCTAAACAATATTCCTCATGGGATCGACCTCAACCTACAAGTTGGGTTCTTTATTTGACAACG
Organism: Solanum chiquidenum; assembly: GCA_029582725.1. Lineage (NCBI taxonomy): Eukaryota > Viridiplantae > Streptophyta > Magnoliopsida > Solanales > Solanaceae > Solanum > Solanum chiquidenum. The sequence continues at coordinate 10,412 of JAJOOS010018460.1, read as the reverse complement.
ATCGCTTATACTACTTTAGGGAGGTTTAATTTGAATGTATCAGTAGTGCTTTGAGAGTAACGCCTAGACTATGAATTGTTAATTGTTGATGATGTAGTATGGAAGAGATAAGTCCTACAATGAATTGACAAGCATGATTGCATTAATGTGAAAGGTTTACTCACATGAATGATTCTATGTTGAAAGGATTGCTCACCTAACATGAATCTAGTATAAAACGCTTAATGAATGATGAGGCTAGATGCGATTAACCTTGACCTCCATATACAGTGATATGAGGTGATTCCCATACTCCTTAGAAATGATCAAGAGGTGAGTCCCCACGTTCCTACTACGATAAATGGACATGTAGGCGAGTACCCATGCTCCTTATGAAATGATGTGGAGGTGAGTACCCGTATCGTATGATGAGGTTGTGGAGGCAAGTACCCGCAATGTAAAAGTAAGTTAGGCAAGAGGCGAATACCCAGTAACCTTTGTAAGTAAGGCATTGAGGCAGATCCCCATGTCTTTAAAAGTAAGTATGACTAATGTAATTATGCTATGAAGATGATTTGATTGGAGTGTTGCTAAATATGCCTTCCATGATGCAAGCCTGACTAGAGGTGGATGACATATGTATGGGTTAAGGATAAGTGAGGTTACTTAAGGAAGTATTCCTTTTTCACTATGATGTTTATTATGTCTTGATTATGCTTATGCCTTATGTCTTATGTTCACTAATGCTTATGTTTATGTTGTTTATGCAAGACAATTATGCTTATGCCTTATGTCTTATGTTGACTAATGCTTATGTTTATGTTGTTTGTGCAAGCCATCATATTTAGTACTTGATTGTACTAACGATACTCTTTCCTACATTCTTATCAAATGTAGGGTCCAGCGACTTTGACTCTCGCATTCGTGGAAAGCTCCATTGTTGATCAACGAAGTGACTTTTTTTGTGAGTCCTCATTGTGTTCGAGGATGTGATCACCATTTTTCCCTTATGTCTTTCTTTTATGTTTTAAACTATTGTATGGACTGCGTCCCAATATTTTATTCTCTTATAACTAGATGGTTTGAGATAATGTCATGTTAGACTTCCACTTGATTTTATAAAAGACTTTTATTGTATTGAAAAGTTTTAAATTCCCGCTCAATTCTATTACTTTATCTTATGATATGCTAAGTGGCTTGTATAAGGCTTGTCGGGGTGTTATACGCCTTGTTACATCTAGGGGGTACCCCTGGGTCATGAAAAAACTACCTGTAGTAACGTGCCAAACCAACAAAGCTCAGAACATCAGTAATTGAAATAGGCCTAGCCCAATCGTCAATAGCCTCAATATTTATTGGATCTACCATGATACCATCCTTGGACATCACGTGCCCCAATAATGCTACAAACTCAAGCCAAAAGTGGCACTTTAAGAAATTGGCACAAATCCTCTAATCTCTCATAGTCTAGATCACAATCCTCAGATGCTTGATGAGTTTGAGATTTCGACTCATTTAGGTCTTTGTTTTGATAGTGTAAGGGTCCTCAAATGCCTTATCTGTGCTCTAAACTAATGTTAAAGTGTTGATTTGTAATTATTAAGGCTAAGGAGCAAGGAAAGGACACTAGCAGGCAAAACGGACCAAACAAGCTAAAAGTGAAAAATAATGATCCTTGTGATCACCAAGCCCACTCGGCGAACCGTCGAGTGTCTCTTTAGCTCGCCCAAAGTTTTGGTGTGCCATCCCTGAGGAAGAACAAATTTGGTAACAAGAATGGGCAGTCGGCGGATCGCTAAATGGCTCCCCGACAAAAACTATGATCGCCGAAGTATACAGAACTCTGAAGACTGATGGCCAATGAAAATTGGCGATGGAAGGGAGCGAAGGGCAGATCGCCGACCTGGTTAGCGAGGCGCGACTTACTCCGCCGAATTTTCTGAAGGTCAAAAATTGCACAGCTATAAATTGAAATTTTAAATGAGTTTTTACTCCACAATTCTTAGACTTTTAGATTTTCTTTGAATTTTGAGTTCCCATTGGAGACTTTGAAGCTTTTATCACAAAATTTTGAGGAATTGCAATTGGGTTTTCGAATTAATTCAATTTTGGAGCATTGTAGAAACTTGGAAACTTTTACCCAGATCATGGTTAATATAGTTGTTAATTGTTTCTAACTTTTTATGATGTGTAGCTAAAACCTCAATTCTTGGGGTGTGATCATGTGACTATTGGCTTAATTAGCTTATGGGTATTGTTGTTTAATGATTTAAATGTTGTTTTAAGGTGGGTTTGATTGATAGTTTAGTAGTAATTCATGAATTGTAGTTGCAAATGCAATTTTAGCTTAGTGTTTTGGGTTTGCTCGAGAGAGAGGTTCTATAGACAAGGTTATCGATTGATGATTGTAGCATGTGGGTTGTCATAGGTTCAGCTTGAGAGAGTGAACCTTAATTCACTCCTACATATCTAGCTGGATAAAATAGATAAATTAATGTTTTGGGATGCTCTGTAGTGATAAGCTTGTCGAGGTTCTAGAGAACTCTCCTGAACCGTAATAGTGAGAGAAAACTATTACACTTATAGTCTATCCTACTGATAGTGACTCAGTAAATCATTAATAAACTTCAATTACCCATATATCATAATTAGCCTATAATCGATCACATCTCGAGAATTCTTCTTAATATTGTCGAAACCCCTGTTTTTATAATTTTTTCAGCTGATTATTGACAATCTAATCTCCCCATATGGCATTTATTGTCACCCTTTTCAATTTTACTAAATGTTTTTAATAATTTCTATTCCTACCACCAATTGGATTACATTTATAATTTCGTAATAGAATTCAAACTTGTACCGCTCTCTGTGGGTTCGAGCCCAACTGTTCATTAGGTTTTATATTATATTAGCATCGCCCACACCTAGTATTGGATGAGGTGTGGCTGAGCATTTATAAAAAATGGTGCCGCTGCTGGGGAGTAGTGTTTAGAATTCTATTGTTGAAGTTTGAGTTGTAATCTTTTTGTGTTGTAGATGAATTGACTTTTTGTGTTTTGTTTTTGTGTTGGCTTGTTTAAACAGAGGACGAAATGAACTTAAATGGGAGTAATGGTAGCCAAGTTGGCAACAAAGATGATATTGGAAATCTGAATAATTTGAATGATCCGATTCAATTGGGTGGTGTTGGTGCGATACGTTTACCTCCTATTGAGGGGAATGATGTCTTCCATGTCACAAGCATAATGTTGCATCTCCTGCAAATAAAAGGACTATATGGAGGGCTAGCACATGAAGATCCCCATGAGCATATTCGAAACTTCATGGACGTATGTGGTCCGTTCTCATTCAAGAACATATCACAAGAATCAGTTCGTCTTCGGTTGTTCTCATTCTCTTTGATGGGAAGCTACCAAATGGTTAGCGGATCTACCGAACTACATCACCACTTGGGATGAACTCACGGTGGCTTTCTTTGTGAGTTTCTTTCCCCTATAAAAAATGATGGCATCAAGGGATAGTATCCAAGGTTTCGAACGCTTGGATGGAGAACCAATCCATGAGACATGGCCGAGGTTTCAGAAGTTGGTACTTCAATATACGACTCACAGACGTCCAAACAATGTGCTTCTACAATACTTCTATAGGAGTCTTGACTCGGTGAACAAAGGTGTTGTTGATCTACTTGTTCCCGAAGGTATAATGCAACAACCTTATGAGGTAGCGTCTAAAATCCTTAATGGCATGACCAAGATCAATAGAGCATGGTACACTCGTGAGGACCAAGTGTCTCCTCTCACTTTTAGTATGACGAAAGAGCAGATCGAGAAGGATGGAGAGAGAGACCAAAATATGGCCAAAATGATGACCCAGCTGGATATATTGTCAAAAAATGTGATAGGTAGTTGATTGAAGAGTGTAAATTATATGATTATTGGTAGATCAAACCCCGAAGAAGCATAATTTGAGGCGTTGTATAATGAGGAAGTGAACTGCCTTACAAATCAAGAAGGAGGTTCTCGTCCAAACTATCCAAGGCCGGGTGGAAATTTGGGTTGGAATCGAGACGATGGATGGAGAGATTGTGGCAGAGAACGGCGTAACCATAATGCTACTTGGAAGGAAAGGGATGGTGACAAAGAAAGATATGTCCCACCTCATGAACTCCGGAAGTGTAAGGAGCAAAGGGTTGACCCGGAGAACTTCTGTATGTAGGACATGCTTGCGCGAATTCTCAACAAAGTAGAATGGTCGGACAAAGTGTTGAAAGAGATGAAGGAGTGTGTCTCAACTCTCAATCAGATGATGACTTCTCACACAGTCTCTATTAAACAACTGGAGACACAAATGGGTCAAATCTTAACTCATTGAATCCAAGACCAAAAGGAGGGTTACCTATTGACACAATGGCGAACCCCAAAAATGAATTTTGAATTTGTATCTCTGTCGTGCCACGACGTTAAATAAGGCGCTTCTTTGGAGGCAACCCAAGTTTTTGATGATTTAAAATTTTGCCTTTGAATAACGAGTGTTATTTTTGCAGGTTGAAAAGTGAAAAGTGTTGGAAAAATGGCAATAGGCAAGCTAAAAGTCCAATCCGTGACACGCCGAACGTGTCGGCATGCCTAATTTTGACCGTCGTTTGAACCACCCAGCTTGATGCGGGATTCTGTAAAACCCGGCGAGCCAAAAGCTCAGTCGACGAGCCAAGCTAATTTGCCCGTCGTTTGAACCCCAAATTCCTGGGAGTTCTGTAAAAGTCAGCGAGCCATACTATTCAGTGCATCACTGAATGGGTAGGCGGACACACTTACTTCACCGACTTGCGCGCGAACTAAAAGGTTGTAAAAGCGCCAAATGGTTTTAAATTCAAAAATCCTTCAGTCTCTCATCTTTTCAACTCTCGTATTCTCACGCCGATATTAGATTCTTCATATTCTTGCATTTTTATTCTCGTTTAGTTTGGAATCTTTGATCGGGATAGATTTTAGAATTACTTTGCCTCCTAGCTTTACAAATTTTGGCATAAAAGGTTGGTTTTCCAAACCCCAAACTTAATTATTGGTTCAAATAAAATGCTTTTGATAATTTGTTGTTGATATATGTGGGTAATGTCATTTTGATCATCGTGTTATAATTGGTTTGCCCGTTCTTATTTGAAATCATAATTGATTGGCATTAAATCATAGATTCATGTGTCGTTGCTTGTTAAATGGAGTTTAAATTGTTGGTTTGTGTTGTAAATCATGGGTCTGGTGGGGTGAAGTTTGAGTAGCCTCGAATTGTGCTAATTGTCGAATTTTGCCCGATGATAGAGAGGTTGACATCATTCTTAAGGGCAAAATATGTCAATTGTTTTTTTTGGCCAAATCGAGGGAAGTCTGAGTACCCCAGGGCATGGTAGTATGGGTCTTGCTTTAATTTCATAATGTTTGTGTTTTATTTTGATTTCGTGGGTTGTTTGCCTGATTTTGAAGTATGGGGTGAAAAATTAGCACGTTGGGCCATCTGGCGAGTTGGGTCGAGCTTGCCGAAGGATTTGGCAGTTCGCCAAACGTCCTCTGGATCACCTTTTATTTCACTAAATGTTAAGGTTGTGTTCTGTAACTATTAGGGATACTCCTAAGCTCATCGAGTTCACTCGGCGACTCACTGAAAGTTCTTCTTGATAGCCCTTCGGCGCCTCTATTTCTTTTAATTGTGTAGTAACTTTTGGTGAGCTACTTCTAGATCACCAATTAGTGTTGTTGATCCACCGAATGGCCCTGTACATCGCCGACCAGCATTGATTTTTGGAATTTTTTATCTGGAACTTTCGGCGAGCCCAAACTGGCTCGCTAAAGTGGTTCGGTGACTCACCGATCGGTTCGGCGAGTCTTCCAACAATAATTTTTCAAAAAAATTTCAAACGTTTTCACATGGTTTTTCAGGCATGGCTAGACCCAAAGTGGTTGGTAGAGACATAACACCTCGGAAGCGGGCACATGGGATCACTATTGATGAGGAAGCAGCAGCTTCCAAGGCAAAGGCTACCAAACTTCCTCCGAAACAAGGTAAAGGAAAGGGCAAGGCGCTCATTGATGTTACACCTATGGAGGAGATCTCCAAAGTAAGGGGGTTTAGGCCACCCACATCACCACCTCAGGCAGTGAGGATGGGTCCCAGAGTGACTCTTAGGATTCTATCTCCGAGCCTGAGGATGGTCAGTTACTATAGGCCAGGAGAGCGGAGTTACGCTCCAAAGCGATGAATGATCCGTCTAGGATCCTAGTGCCTCCTCCTCCTCCTCCTCCATCTACAGCCCCGGCACAGATAGTGATCTCGGCACCACAAGTTCAAGGTCCTACTCCCTGGTCACTTAACCTACTAAAGGCCGAGGGTTTTAGGACGAGGAAAGATTGGCTACCGATGGTGTGGTGGACATACATCCAGAGGTGTGGAAGACTCTACTGTTCCACAAGTTAGAGGTTTTCACTAAAACTTGAGGCCCACACATGCCTACTTGGCTTTGGGAGTTTTATTCAGCCTACAGGGAACTTCTGCCAAAAAAGAAAGAAGCAACAAAGTGCCTTCAAACTAGTTGATTTCATGGTTCTTCGGGGAAATAAGGTCAAGTGTAGGTGCTCTTATATTAATGTAGTCCTTGGGTGCTCTACGAACTTTATGTATGACTACATTAATCTAGTAAAAAAAAGACTCTGAAGGACCTCAAGGGTTGGTTAGCACCCCTTCTCTCCGACATCACCCCGAGGTGGATTGAGGTAGGTGCCCTTATTGAGAAGAGAAACCTGAACATTGCTGCCAGATACTTGTTCGGGTTCATCTGTAGCACTAGTATGCTATCTCAGAATGAGTGCATCCTGATAATTGTCTAATCAAGACACAACTTCTAATGCAAGTGTCTACGATCGTATAATAGTAAAGTAACCCAACAAAGGGTTGGGGTCGATTCCCAAGGGAGTGGGCTTGAGAATTAATAGAAAAATAAAATTAAGTTCAAAATAGTCATAGCTAAAAACATTGTCAAATACAAACATACTAAATCTAAGGGGTGACATAAATGTGTCAATTAACAATGGGGGTTTGTAACAAGTAAGAGAAAATCAGCGAAAATATAAAGTGTACTAATCAAGAAGAGGGAATTCTTGGGATATGATAGGAATACGGGATAAACTAAACTATTGGGTACATGCATTTGATAATAAATCCATTGAATATTTGTGACTAGGCTAGACTATAGTAGGGGTAAATTCTCTCTCGAGCAACTTACCCCGAATCAACTCGGTTTCTCCCAAATACCGAGTTGCTGCATGAAGAACAACCTCCGCATTAGCCCACTCACTCTCTCGAGCTGAGTGTGTGGGAGAAGGACTAGGGTTCACTCTCTCGAGTTGAACCTCATGTCAGCCCAATCCCACCGGCCATCAATTTAGTAGTCTTAGTTTTACGACCTCCCTCTCGAGCAAGATGAAAACACAAAGGTGAAATCGTATTTGCAACAACAATTTCATTAAGTTCCACCACAACTAGTAAACCAAATCACATTTGCACAACAAATAAACCATCAACAAGCAAGACCCAATAGATAATCTATCCCATATTCACAAAATTACACCCCAAGAACTGGTGTTTTAGCTAGACATGTATAAGACATATATATTTATACCAATATGAGTTTGCATTCAAATGGGTATGAAGATTTGATGAGTCAACAAATTGGACTCAAATTCTTATTTTATCTCAATATCTGATGAAAACACTTAAGTTTCAGGTATTTGAAGTTTGAAAGAAAGCATGGACACTACGTCGCAAAAAGGAACGAAAAGGGCAGCAAAAAAAAGAACGAATAAATGAAGGCCTGAGGATCGGAGCAACGAATAAAGCAGTTGGCGCAACGCCAAACATATCTGAAGCAATACCATGTCGCCCAATGACCCAGAGCACGACAATTTTTAAGGATGGTGCAAGATGGCGATGAACTACACCAAAGGACGAATCGCCGAGTTGATCGGTGATTCCGAATAATGTCGCCGAATGATCCGCCGCAACACAAATTTTTAAAAATTATAAATACTCATTGAGAGATTAGATTTTAGTATCAGACTTTTAAGTGTGGAACAAATTAATATAATATTTAGTACTTTTTATTTTTTCTCTGAGTTTGAGAGGGTTTTGAAAACTTGAAGAGGAAGAAGAGGGTTTCATCTCCAAGGATTTGGACTTGGGTCTCTGGATTCTTCATTCTTGGCCAGTAACAAGACTTAAATCTTCATACCCATTTGTATACAAGCTCATTTAGGTATAAATATCTATCTCTTGATGTTTGGCTAAAAACCCCAATTCTTGGGGTGTGATTTAGCGAATATGGGTTAAGATTGTTGTTGGATCTTTCTTGTTGATAGATTTGATGTAGGTTAATGGTGATTTAGTCTAGTAGGTTAATGGTTATTTAGTCTAGTAGTTGTGGATGAATTTAACAAATTTTTAGTTGCAAATACAAGTTTATTTATGTGTTTGCGGCTTGCTCGAGAGAGAAGTCACGAACCAAGACCACTATATTGATAGCCTAAGGAGTGGTTCAACATGAGGTTCAGCTCAAGAGAGTGAACCCTAGTCCCATATCCTAACACTCAGCTCGAGAGAGTGAGTGGGGTAAGGCGTAGGCTGGTCTTCATGCGGCAAGTGGGTGTCCTAGAGGAACCCATTTGAAACGGGGTAAGTTGCTCGAGAGAGAATTTATTCCCACGTAAAACTTAGCCTAGTCACTATTACTGTATAAATTTTCTCTCGAAAGCATGCAACCAATAATTTAGATTAACCCATATTCCGGTCACATCCCAAGAATCCCCTCTCATTATTTAAAAATCTTTGTTAATTTTGCTGTTTTTTTACTTACTAGTGACAAAACCCCGTTTGTTAATTGACACTCTTGTATCCCCATTTAATTTACAATGTTTCTAATCGTTAATTTCCTTAGCTAAGACTAGTTAGTTAGAACAAATTTAATTTTTCTATTAATTCTCAAAACCACTCCCTTGGGACACGACCCCAACCCTTGGTTGGGTTACTATACTATTGCACGATCGTAGACACTCGTACGGGAAGTTGTGTCGTTGATTACGCAAAACATTAAAATGACGCCGCTTCCGGGGAGTGGTGTTATTTGATAATTTTTAGATTAGTAGAATTTTTGTTCTTCTTAGTTGTACTTTACTCACTTAATCTTTAGTTTTGTGTTGTTAGTTTGTTTGTATCCAAACAGAAGAAATGAGCATGGCGAGCTATACTAGGAAGCCAATGGAGTTTCCGCCATTAGAGGTAATGATGTGCCGCTATCGTATCCTCACCTTCAAGTAACTGGAAGGTGAACGGATCCACAAGTCATGGTAATGGTTTAATGAACTGATCAATCAATGCCCAAGTCATGATATTCTGACATAATTCTCCTTGACTGTTTCTACAGAATTTTTGGTTCTGGAAACAAGAGGTTGATCGACCAACTCATTCTGGGAGGCATTACAAAATAGCCATATGTAATAGCAACTCGACTGCTTAATCAAATGGCTGGAACGAACCAAGAACTAGAAAAGGACTTCATGTTAGCCGCCCTAATGACTCAGATGGATGAGTTAACCAAAAAGGGTGAAGATCGAAGTCCAATGTAAGAGGAAGGATAAATACATCCCTCCACATGAGCGAAGAAGTCTCAAGTACAATGAGGTTAAACGCCTTGAGGGAATGCTCTCAATCATTCTCCACAAGGTTACAGAGCAAGATAGAGAGCTAAAAGGACTGAAGGAAGATATTGATGGAATGAAGCGGATGATTTGGTATCATTCCAGAGTTGTCCAGTTGCTCAAGAACCTCATGGGTTATGCGTCGCCCGATATCCACCCACAAAAAAACAAGGGGTTGCCTAGTGGCATTAGGTCTAACCGCAAAGATGAAGTTTGACTGGTAGCTCACGTCGAGCGACGACGTTAAATAAGGCGTTTCTTTGGAGGCTACCCAAGGTTTTAAACGCTTTTGTATGTTTTATAAATAATGGTGTGTTGAGTTAATAGGTTAAAGTATGGATAGTGTGTGGAAGTTGCATTTGGCGACAAAATAGTTCCATTCAGCGAATCACCAAACATGTCGGCGAACTCGATAAAAATTGTCGTTTGGACTTTTACTTTAACTGAAGGTCTTGTAAAACTCGGCGATGTAAATGACCATTCGGCGTGACGCCGACTGGATCGGTGATTGCGACTAATGTCACCGAATGGTTGCAAACTGAAATGACCCAAAAAGTTCTTAAAAATGTGCTACGAAAGTTACCGGAAACTGGTTTAGCTATTTATAAAAAAATCCGTTTCGTTTTTCGAAAATCCGACTTCATATTCTTGTTTAGGGGGTCAAATTGAGTGGGAAATGGGTCTAACCCAAATTTT